>PVJA010042856.1:0-17092 GCA_004027025.1 Myocastor coypus | reverse complement strand
TTCTCTGGGTGACTCTCCTTAGACGCACTGCAGTTCATTCATCCCTTTCCTCTGAGGTCCCATAATCTCCTTGACCAGGAAATTTGGGACACCTCTGAGTTATAGGATATTACAGCACAGGTTCTCTTATATCCTGGGTCTTTATTGACCTTGAAGGGCTAGGGCCAAAATATTGGCTATCCTTATAGCCCTTCTTATAAAAGCCAGTTTAAATTTGATGTCTAGCAGCTGCAACTCTAGAACAATATACACTTCCACCTCAGTATTTACCAGACATATCTAGGAACTTGGTCCTTCCACAAGGGCTTCCTGTAGGCCCCCTAGAGGACATAATCATGATGGCAGGATACTGGTTAGGTTTATCCTCTAAATCTGTAATCATCCATCTCAGCTGTATGGTGACCTTGACATTCTTACTTCCCCTCTCTGAACCTTCATTTCCTAACTAACTGGATTCTGCTTTGGCTCTTCCAGGAGTCTTGAGTTTGTGAGGAAATGCCATTGGCTCTATGCCAGTCCTATGTTGCTGGGAGCTAGAAAATGAGATCTTTTCTTTGGCCATGTTATGCTGGCACCAAGGCCCCAAATTAACAAATTTGTGCTCTATCTATATTATCAACAGTTTTCAGTGTAGGTAGACATTGAAACCACAGGTTGAAACCACAGGAAAAATCACAATACAACCATCTGGGTGTGGTGGCGCATGCCTGTGATCCCAGCACTCAGAAGCTGAGGCAGGAGGACTTCTGTTGAGTTTGAGGCCAGCCTGGATTATAAAGTGAGTTCAAGGCCACCTTGAACTGCATAGTGAAACCTGTCTCAACACAACAAAAACCAATACAGCCATCTCAAGTGTCAGTTTTATTTAATAAAAATCAAAGGCAGTATTTTCACTTTAAAATGTATTTATTAAATATATTTATTAAATAAAGAGTGACACATGCCTATAATTCTAGCACTTGGGAGGCTGAGGCAGGAGAATCATAATAATTTTGAGTCCAGTAAGGTTACATAGTGAATTCAAGGCCAGTATGAACTACATAGCAAGGCTCTGTCAATAATAAATGAATGGGTAAATACATACATACATATATACATACAAGCAGTTACTATAAGTGTCTTTAGAGCAAGACTTACATGGAAGCAAGTCCCAGCTGTCCCATTACTGGCTGCATGAGCTTAGGAAGTTACTTACCCTCTCTGTACTTCAGTTTTCCTTGGTATAAAGTGAGGACAATATAAGATACAATCAAAATAATGTTTAAAATTTATAGTAAATGGGGCCGGCAGGATGGCTCAGTGGTCTAAAGTGCTTGCTTAGGAAAGCTTAGGCAGCCGCAGGGACTGCAGTTTGATGATCCTGGCCACCACATGCTGTGCCCGCCCCACCCTCAGGGCAGGCTGAGCCAGCCATAAAAACAAAAACAAACCAACAACCAAAAAATTTACAGTAAAAGATACATTGCCATCAGTCCATCTCAAAAAACTCTTACTTGGAGCACACTTATCCCATTGCTCCTGCCTCTTCCTGATGCAGTTCTGGAAGTCTTCTTTTGAGAGCATCTTTTTAAGGCATGAGAGCCATCCAGCAGAAGGCAAGCTTGTGAAAACCTTCTGCTGTGTTCTTGCCCACCTTATTCACCACATCTGCAATGTGACTTCTGGCTCTGACAGTACAACTGAAGACATTCACAAGAGAGGAGCCCTGAACTGCTTCAGAAAGTGGCAAGGACAGCGAGATAAATGTGTTCAAAACAGGGGCAAGGGCCTTGAGGGGAATTAATGACAATATGATTTGGCTTTGTGTGTGTGTGTATATTTTTGTTTTGTTTTTTGTTTTTTGTCTTTTTGAGACAGGGTCTCACTATGCAGTTGAGGCTGGCCTTGAGCTCACTTTTGTAGCCCAGGCTGGTCTCGAACTCGCACCAATCCTCCTGCCTCAGCCTCCCAAGTGCTGGGATTACAGGCATGAGCCACCACGCCCGGCTTGTGTGTGTATTTTTTAAGGCAAGTTTCTACATTGTTCAGGGTCTCACTACTAGATTGCATTTGTAGTGATGTGCCTGTTTACAACAGCCTCCTAAGAACTGGGATTATAGGCACGCTGCAGGCCCGGCCTCAATTGCTATTTTAGCACACCCTGGGGGTGGGACCAGCATGGCAGGCCGAGGATTAAATCTGGCCCCTGTGCTTTCTGCAGGCACTTTAATCTGCTGAGCTATTTGGCTGGACCTATGGTTTGGTTTGTTTTACTTTGCCTTTTTTTTTTTTTTTTTTTTTTTGCCTCAGACATGGTCTCCCTGTGCAGTTCAGGCTGGCCTCAAGCTAATTTTGTAGCCCAGGATAGTCTCAAACTCAGTAATCTTCCTGCCTTAGTCTCCTGAGTGCTGGGATTACAGGTGTGTGCTCACATGCCTGGGTGCTTTATTTTGCATTAAGACAGGGTTTCACTATGTAGCCCAGGCTAGCCAGGCATGTGGCATTACCCTTGGCTACAATTAAAAGACATTTTTTTTTTTAATGAACAGAACATATTTATTGGGGGGAAAGAAAGCTTCTGTCCAAGAGAGGGAGGGAGGGGGGCCCAAGACAGGCATCCCTTAAGACTATTTTTTAAAGGTTTAGGCATGAACTATATTTTTTGATTATACCACATACTTTTTTGCATTATAGTGAGGACAATCTGTTTTAAGTGCATAGAACAGTGCCTGGTGCATAGTGTTATTGATTTTTTTTTTTGTCTTTTTGAGACAGGGTCTCAATATGCAGTTCAGGCTGGCCTTGAGCTCAGTTTTGTAGCCCAGGCTGGTCTCGAACTCACACTGCATATAATTTTGATAGGTACTGTTGTCTGAGGTGGGGAGGTATGAAAATAGAAAGAACAGCATGGTCCAAGATATGAAGGTAAGAGAACCACACAGCCATGGTGCTCCAGAGTAACTGAAGATGAAACTGCAAAAACCAGTTCAGCTTAAGGTGGGTGTGGTGGTGCACTCGGGGAAGCTGAGTTGGGAGGGTTATGACTTAATGAGACCCTACCTAAGAGAAAAAGGTGGTGGATGGAGCTCAGTGTGAAGGCTCTGAGTTCAATATCCAGTATGCCCTCCATCCACCACAAAGTTCAGGTGATGTAAGGCATTTGGGCTTGATTTTGCCCCTCAAAACTGGTTCCGTAAAATCCAAATAATTCCATTTATTGTTGTAAGAACTGATGGAGAAGCAGATCAGATGGAAGATAGAGGTTTCTTTTTCTGTAGAGCAAACCGTGATGGGAAAAATGTTCCATGGCTGGTGTCTTATCTTGCACTGCATATTGCAACCACCAGAGGGAGCCAGGCACAAAGAAATCAGGGATTCCAGCGCACACTGAGCCTGTCACCTCTAAGTGGAGGTGCTGAAACCCGAACTGAATCCAAGCTTCTCAGCAAGGGGGAGGCATGGCTTTAAATATCTCTCTGGGCACCTTTTTTTTTTTCTTAGACATATACTGAAGCCCAGCGTTTTGTATTTTAGACCAAAGATTCTCAACTGTGCTTCCAAACCACTAGGCCTAGTGCTTTGGGATTCTATGTTAGGGGAGGTAGCTTGACCTGGGAACATTGGAAACGGGATATGGGGCTCCAGTGTGAGGGAGGGAGGAAAGGAGAGGGTTGTACCTGAGAATCGGTGTCCAGGGCATCATCCACATGGCATCAGGACCCCTGCCTCTAGGTCTATCAGAAAAGGCACTTGGGTGTGCCCCACTGGCCCTAAATTGGGAGGCTCTGAAGAGGGGTTCCTGACTCCTTGTCCAGTTCTCTCAAGGCTGAGGGTTTGGCTGGTTCAGGACCAACTCCTCCAGTGTGGCAAATGTGGACAACAGGCATCACATCTCTAAGGTGAAGTAAATCCTGGACCAGTGAGTATCTAGTTTGACCCATCAGACTTAAGATTCAAAATGGGTGGATTTTTTTTTTTGGGGGGGGAAACAGCAGGGTTCTCACCATGTAGCCCCAGCTGCCTTCAAATTTGTGGCAGTCCTCCTGCCTCAGCCTCCTGAGTCCTGGGATAACAGGTGTACACCACCTTGCCCAGCAGGACTAGATAAATTATAGCCCATTAATGGAACAATTGAGGGTCAGTTGGGTATGGCAGCACATGCCTGCAATCCCAGTGCTCAGAAGACTGAGGCAGAAGGGTCCTAAATTAAATAAAGGCCAGCCTCAACTACACACCACCACCTTGTCTCAACAAACGTAAAATGAGCTGCACACAAATGATACAGGCCCTGGGGCTGGGGAGATAGCTCTGTGGCACAAGGGCCTGCTTGACAAGTGCAAGGTTGTGAGTTTAAATCCCAGTCATGAAAAAAAAAAAAAAAGTTAAAAAACAAAACAAGTGATACAGACTTTTTGTTAATTCCGTAACTGAGGCACAATTACAAATTTGAGTCCTTCCAGGACAACATGAGTGTCTCAAAAAATTAAGAGGACCAACCAGGCATGATGGCACACTCCTGTAATCCCAGCTCTTGGGAAGCTAGGATTAGTGTGAGTTTGAGACCAGCCTGGGCTACAAAAGTGAGCTCAAGGCCAGCCTGAACTGCATAGTAAGACCCTGTCTCAGAAAGACTAAACAAATGGCCGGGGGTTTAATCTGCAGCACCAAAACACAACTAGCAAAACAAAAACAGAAAGGCTAACGAAGGCCTAGGGTGTATCAGTCTAGGATTTCACAGAATTTTTACAGAACTTCTTGTACCCAGTTTTCTCCATTACCTGAACTGAGGCAGATTGTCTCTTCTATGTGAGATGTTAAAATGAAGGCCTTGGGGGCCGGCAGGATGGCTCAGTGGTCTAAAGCGCCTGCTTGGGGAAGCTTGGGTGGCTTCAGGGACCTCAGTTCGATCCCCAGCACCACATGCTGCGCCAGCCCTGCCTTCGGGGCGGGCTAAGCCGGCCATAAAAATGAGCGAATAAACAAAGGCTCTGAAACAAGAATAAAAATAATAAATAAATAAAAATTAAAAAAAAAAATGAGGGCCTTGCCAGGCGTGGTGGTGCACGCCTGTAATCCCAGCACTCGGGAGGTTGAGGCAGGAGGATTGGTGCGAGTTCGAGACCAGCCTGGGCTACAAAAGTGAGCTCAAGGCCAGCCTGGACTGCATAGCGAGACCTTGTCTCAAAAAGACAAAAAAAAAAAAGAGGGCCTAAAGACATCTAACATGAAGACTGAGGATGAAACAGAAAACAAGGGCAGAGTGGGCCCTGGAAACAGCCGTACCCAGGACAGAATTGGCAGTCAGGCAGCAAGCCTTCAGAGCAGCACTGGCTCTTGGCCAACCCTCATACCCACCCTTCTAGGGCCAGGCCCTGAGCTGGAAGCCCTGCCTCCACACTCCTACCCTAGTCCCCTGAGAGTCCATCACCCTGGCAACAGCCAGAGAAAGGCCCTTCTCAAATATTTATGGCTCGAAACAGTCCAGAGGCTTGCAGAGGCTGATGTCATCCTTCTCAGCTTGCAGAAGTGGTGACCGATGCGCAGGGCAGCTGGGTGGGTGGGCCAGGCCCACTAGGTCAGAATTCTCGAAAGACCACCCCTTGGGCCCATGTGGTAATGGGAAGGCAAGCGTGACCAGTAACAGGACCCCAAACCCCAAAGTCTGAAACACAGGAAAGTACTGAATAGAACCCCGTTGAGATCCACACTAGGCATTTCAACACATGCGATTCTTAGATTCTGTTCCATAGTGGAGCTATTATCCTTTCATGGGACAAATGGAAACTTGGGGTACAAGCAAAGCTGAGGTTTGAATCTAGATCTGTTTGGCTTCAGCTCTATGAGCTTTTAAATCAAATTCTGTGGCTCCCAAGTAAATAATACAGACCTGGGGATTGAGGGACTGTTAGCCCAACTTCCTAAGGGAACACTAGCTCTGCGGTGACCAGAACATCTACTTCTCCTGTCTCTCCTCCCTTGTTTGGTGAATTGAAGGGAATCTGCCTGCGAACTGAAGCCCAGGAAACTCAAGAGCAATGAAGGAGAAGTACAGCCTTAGTGGTTAGCCATGTGTTCAGCACTACAATGCGGAGAGTGAGTGACCACTTGTCTAGGATTCCCTGGTGTTTACCCGGTTACATCCTTTCAAGTCTCACATCCCAGTAGCACTGCTCTTCCAAAGTACCTGTGCAGGGGGGCTGGGGAAATAGCTCCATGGCACAAGTGCCTGCCTGGCAAGTGCAAGGTTGTGAGTTCAAACCCCAGTCCCGTCAAAAAAAAAAAACCAAAAAAAAAAACCAAAGTACCTGTGCACCTTTTTCTACACAGCCAAATTGTTTATTCTCCTTAATTCTGTTTCCTTATCTGTAAAATCTACTGGCCTGGAAGATTAAATGCAACAGTGTATATAAGTGCTTGACACAGTCCAGGCAGGAAACAATCAAATTATTAGCTAATATCTATAGTCATCAACAATGAAGACCAGCAGGTTCACAGGTTAAATAGCTTGCCCAATACAAATCTATGGATGTCAAGGTCTCTTTCCATCATACTAAGAATGAATCCAGGCTCATGAGACTGCCCCAAGTACAGTTAAAAGGCAAAAATCTCTCTTCTCTAAACCTCAGTCCTTCCCCTTAAATCACTGTGTATTGAAGTCCTTCCACTCTCAGGACACTCAAGTGTAAATCAGCTAGGCACAGGCTTTAGAAATCCGGAAGTCTAGCAAACAGACTTTCCAATCAATCCTTCACAAGAAAATGTTACAACAAAAATGTGGCCTAGTATAGCTAGAGGGAAAGAAGGCTAGATATAGGGCTTCAGCTTTTCCAAAGTTGATAGAAGCTATCAGAGTGAGACCATTCATCACTTGACCAAATCTTTATTGAGCTCCTTAGGGGCAGATACTTGTTTGGGAAGGAAAACAGCAGAGAAATAATAATAAAAAACCCCTCCTTTTAAGACAGTGGTTCAACCTGTGCGTCGCAACCCTGTAGGGGGTCCGATGACCAAAACACAGGGGTCACCTAAAGGCATCGGAAAATGTTATTTATGTGGAATTACAGTTTTGAAGTAGCCACCAAAATCATTTTTTGGTTTGGGGTCACCACAACATGAGGAACTGTATTGCGGGGTCATGGCATTAGAAAGGCTGAGCTTTTTGGACAAGTAATGAAAAGATTAAAAAAAAAAAAAAAAGATAAATAAGCTCAGAGGTTAAACAACTTGCCCAAAGTCAACGAACCTTCTCATTTGGCATTCCTTGGCTTGTTACAAGATGGGGTGACTACTCTGGAACTGTCCAAGGGCTGCTAGACTGACACTTAATACACAGGTGTACTGGGGCAGGGAGGAGGTGGCAGTAGGGTGTCCCACCCATTCTGTAGGCTAAAGGAAAGAGCCTGGGAAGGCAACAAAAGTTGCCAGTCTACGCTGATCTGGAAGGCCACACTAGGGCAACTGTTAACCCTTTTCAAATCTGAAGTCTCAAGCAAGTTTAACTGTTAAGCATCACAGTCCTCCTGGGTTTCGCTGTGCTCAGCAAAGGCGTCCAGGCCGGCCTTTATGCAGCAGGTAGCTCTTAGGGTTTCCAGACTCATCTGACAGCTGCAAACACAAAAATGGTATGTTAAGAAACATGAAGCTTCCCTATCCGAAGGCTCCAGCCTCCCATCTGGCTTGGTTGCCTCGTTCCAATTTCTCCATCCCCCAGAACAACTCCAATTGTTTCATTCAGTACACAGGTTTCCTGGTACAAAGCCAGATGGACTATTAAAAGCCCACAGCCTATGAGCGTTCTTGCTCCTTTTTGCTGTCAGATAATGGAGTTTCACAGTCATCCCCCCCACCCCTGCCATGCATGAGCTGAGTGATCCAGGGAAGAATGAACTAAACATAGGGCCTAACATGTGGGTCCTCAGCTTCACAAACCAGAAAATGCTTTGTGCTCTCCACAAGGTATGAAAATGATCAAAAAGCTTTAATCAAAGTCTTTGGATGAAGGGAATGGTGAACAGGCATCTCCTTATTGCTAGTATTCACTCAACTCTGGCCTTGAGTCGTTCATCCCAGTCCCAAATACTACGGGGTTGTTCATAGAGGAAATAACACCTAAAGCCGAGGGTACAGGCTGAAGTCCTGAGCAGATGCTTAGAATTAATGACAATTTCTAGGGTACTACCCTAGTGGCAGATACTAGGGTATCCTAGTGTCCTTTTTCCAAGTGACACTACCATTCTTGTTTTAGTCAATAACTCTGCTTCTACCTTAATAAACACTCCCATGTCTAATAAATCACCAAATTATGCCCACTTTATCTCTTGTTTCAGAACCTTTGTTTATTCACTTATTTTTATGGCTGGCTCAGCCTGCCCCGAGGGTAGGGCTGGTGCAGCATGTGGTGCCGGGGATCGAACCGAGGTCCCTGAAGCCGCCCAAGCTTTCCCAAGCAGGTGGCTTTAGACCACTGAGCCATCCCGCTGGGCCCGCCCACTTTAGCTCTTAAAAGCTTTTTTTTTTTCTTTTTTTTAAGAATTTTTATTTATTTATTTTTTTCTTGTTTCAGAACCATTGTTTATTCACTCATTTTCATGGCCGGCTCAGCCCACCCTAAGGGCAGGGCTGGCACAGCATGTGGTGCCGGGGATCGAACCGTGGTCCCTGAAGCCACCCAAGCTTTCCCAAGCAGGCGCTTTAGACCACTGAGCCATCCTGCTGGGTCCTCTTAAAAGCTTCTGAATCCATTTAGTTCTCTTCATTTCTGATTGTAGTCCTTTGTTTGATCCTGGGGACCCAACTCCTGGGTCTCCCATGAGTCAAGAAAGTGCTCTACCACTATGCTATAATCCTAGCCCCTCCTTTTTAAATGATGTTGAGATTGAACCCATGGCACCACTGTGTTAGATCACAGGCCTACTACAGGCCTTACTTCCTGTCAAGAATAACAAGATTTGGACCCCAGCAGGATGGCTCAGTGGTCTAAAGCGCCTGCTTAGGAAAGCTTGGGCGGCTGCAGGGACCGAGGTTCTATCCCCGGCACCACATGCTGCGCCAGGCCTGCCCTCAGGGTGGGCTGAGCTGGCCATAAAAATAAATAAACAAACAAACAAAAGTTCTGAAACAAGAAAAAAATAAATAAATAAAATAAAAAAATTCTTAAAAAAACAAAAACAAAAACAACAACAAAAAAACAAAAACAAAAACAAGATTTCCTAATAGGGGCCCATTTCCTACCTATTATTTGCAACTGAAGTTTTACAATCAGAAACCTGGGCTTGATGTGACTTAGTAGTAAAGGACCTGCCTAGCATGCACGAGATTCTTGGTCCAATTCTCAGCACTACAAATAAAAGTAAAACTAGAAATTTAATGGTGAGCTGGGCAAAACATTGTATACTCATAAACCAAGCCATCCGCTGGCCTCCCTCCCAGCCCCACCCCTCAGGCACACTAAGACAGCAATTGAGACTGGGCCTGGTGGTGCATGACTATGATCCCAGCTATGGCGGTGGTAAACAGGTGGATCACTACAAGTCTGATCTAGTAATGAGAACCTGAACAACACCCTGTAGACCTTTCTCTAAAAATACAAGAGTAAGTTTTGGATTCCTTTATCATGAACCTGCCTTGGTGTTACTCTCTGCCTCGAATATGAGTATGATTCATGCTTTCGTCAAACCATCTTCCAAGCCCTTTGGCAAGCCAAGCTTCCCTTTGCTTTTTGGTGGGACTGGGGTTTGAACTCACGACTCTGTACTTGCCAGGCAGGCACTTATGCCATGAAGCTATCTGCCTGGCCCCACCAAGCTTTCCTTTAGATGTCAGTATGTTAAGTATGATTTACTCCAGAAAAATCCAAGTAGGATGCCCTCAAAACGCCCCTTTATTTTATAGAATTTATCAAAACTAGATTTATGCAGTTAATAAATTTGTCTTTCCACATGTTCTGTAAGCTCCATCAATCCAGGGACCTTTCTTTGTAGTTCAGACGGGTCTCAAACTCAGTATGCAGTCCAGGCTGGCCTCGAACTTTTTTGTTGCAGTCCTTTTGCCTCAGCTCGAGTGCTGGGTTACAAGCATGCACCACAATGCCAGGCCAAGGACCATTTTTTTTTTGTCTTTTTGAGACAGGGTCTCGCTGTACAGTTCAGGCTGGCTTTGAGCTCAGTTTTGTAGCCCAGGCTGGTCTCGAACTCTCACCAATCCTCCTGCCTCAGCCTCCAGAGTGCTGGGATTACAGGTGTGCGCCACCACGCCCGGCTCCAAGGACCATTTTATGTTACTTATTCATTACTGAATATTCAGTTCCATCAACATAGTAGGTATCCCAATTTATAACAGTAAATACAAAAAGAAACAAAGCCAAGTATGGTGGTGCACATTTGCAATCCTAGAGCTTCCGTAATTAAGGCAAGAGCATGGCTACCAAATTCTACACCAGCCTAAACTACATAGTATGGTCTCATCTTTTTCCTTTTTTTAAAATTTTTTTTTAATTTCAGAACTTTTGTTTATTTTCATGGCCGGTTCAGCCTGCCCTGAGGGCAGGGCTGGCGCAGCATGTGGTGCCAGGGAACGAACTGCAGCCCCTGCAGCTGCCCAAGCTTTCCTAAGCAGGCGCTTTAGACCACTGACGCATCCCACCGGGCCCTTTTTTTCCTGTTTTTAAAGGCACCATTTGTATTGATTTCTGGAGCGAAGTGTATGAAGAATCGTATCAGGCTGGCGAGATAGCTCAGTGGTCTAAAGTGCCTGCTTAGGCAAGCTTAGGCAAGCTCAGGCAAATGCAGGGACTGCGGTTTGATCCCTGGCACTACAGAGGAGTGGTCACACATACACATACGAACACACACACACAAAATTATATCAAAACACGTAAGTTTTTTGGGGGGAGGCTTTTGGGTTAGGCTTAAATGGTTTAAGCTCCTGCACCAGCAATTCCACTCAGGCCTAGGGGACAGTGGTTCAATCCCCACCCCTCTCTTAAGGCAGCCTGAACCAGCTAAAAAAAACAGAAACAAACTGAAGAAAAACCTTCTCAATTTCGGGCCAGGGAGATAGCTCAGTAGAATAAGTGCTTACCTCCTGCCAAGTGCAAGGTCCTGAGTTCAATCTCCAGTACCTCAAACAAAACAAAACAAAAAACAATGCACGAATATTTTTGTAGTGATCTGTCTCTTTACAACTTCCCAAGAGCTGGGATTACAGGTGCATACCACCACACCATCTCAAGGTCTTTTCCTTTTTCTTTTTGTATAATCAGAGGACCTTGCGAATACTATTCAAGTACCCTACCACTGAGCCACATTCCCAGCTATTTTTTCTTTTTTTTTTTTTGTTGCAAGGGCACATGTAGACTGTTTCCTATATTCCATCCCCAAAGGTCTGACAGGTAATGCACACCTTGCATCTGTTAGAGGCCCCCAGAGAAGAATTCATCCTGGCATTCTAAACTGTCCTACCAAAAAAAACAAACAACAAAAAAAAATGTCCTACCCCAAGTTCTCATATACACCATCGTACCTTATGTAAAAAGACCGGCTGTCCTGACGTGGGCTGGGCTTGAGAGGCTAACAAGGAAACAACTAATTCTAGAATCTTAATATAGTGTTAAGATAAAACCAAACAAACAAACAAACCAAACACGATGGTATATGCCTGTAGTCTCAGCACTTGGAAGGCTGACGCAGGACTGTTACGAACCAGCCTAGGCTATATAGTGAGTTAAAGACCAGCCTGCACTACATAGCAAGATCCTGTCTGAAAAAAAAAAAAAAAAAGTACTTTTTTGGCCAGGCATTCTACTTAGAAGACTAATCTGGACTAAAGATCTGGCTGTATTGTACACTGTCTAGCAACATCTCAAACACACTGTTTTTTTTTTTTTTTTTTCAGGCATCTCAAAACTTTTCCAAAGCTTCCTTGAAGCAGGAAGTTCCCTAGATCCACCTGAAGGGAGGCACAAAGCTAACAGTGTCTCTGTCTGAGAACTTTACTTGATCATGTCCTGTATGAGTCACAATCGAAGATAAATGCCACAGTGGCAGGTAAGAATGAGGAAGACAGGCCAGTGAGACAGCTCAGTGGTCTAAAGCGCCTGCTTAGGCAAGCTTGGGCAACTGCAAGGACCACGGCATGATCCCTGGCACCACATGCTGCACCAGCCCCACCAGCAGGGCAGGCCGAGCCGGCCATAACATACATACATACATACATACATACATACATACATACATACATAGTTAAAAAAAAAAAAAAGAATGAGGAAGACAATCTCTATTAAGTGTCTATGGTCAAGGGGTGTCAAGAAGCTAAGGTGCTTGGGTGTGGTAGTGCACACTTGTAATCCCAGTACTTGGGAAGCTGAGGCAGGAGGACTGCTGTGAGGCCACCCTCTGCTATGTGGTGAGTTCAAGGCAAGATCCTGTCTAAAAAAGAAGAGTCCAGCTAAGGTGTGCTGCTATGGCTCTAAGTCCCTTCCAGATACAAATCATCTTATATAAGAAATGGCTCAATGAGATCATATTCTCAGATTTAGTCCCAGAAAAGACAAGAATAGGAAACTCCAGTCTAGAAGGGTTAGAAAACTGATTCTAGATGTCAGTGAGCATTTCTGCTATATTCCCCAACAAAGCGTTTAGTTTGCTGCCTCACTGTACTAGTGCCCAGGGCCAAATAAGATTGAAGTGCAGTGCCTACCACAGGCCTTTGCTCCTATGGGGCCTACAAGGGACCGGCTTATTTTTTCTAGGGAAGGAAACAAAAGAATGGTAGTCAGTGTAGTACGGCTTCCCCTCCCCCCAACAGCTGCTGTTTCAGACAGCTGTTTCCAGCTTGTGTGCTCAGGGCCATTAAATATTCATCAGATGTGTGCTAGCTTACACATGCAATGATTATTAATCTGGAGAACAAGAGGTACATGCGAGTTCAGAAAGGAGGTGGGGAGCTCAATCTGCAAACCAGGGACATCTGTCCTGCATATCACGGTTATGAATTACTTTCGGTGCAAGCACATTTTATTGCTACTTGTACAAAGGAGATGAGGAGGCAGCAAAGTAGAAGCCAAAAGACTTGGGCTGGAACTCTAGTTTTTTGACCCTGGGGTTTTCTTAACCTCTACACATCAGGTTCATACTTTATACATCAGAGTTAATGCATTAATAATAATAATAATAATAATAATTGCATAGGGTTGTAAAAATTAAAACAGTAACATGCTACATGATACTCCAGCAGCATTAACATGGAATTAGGAGCTTCAAGTGGAGGCACAGATATCACCCATCTTGGGCCTGTACATAGTAAAGCAAAGTCTTGCTCAAGAGCAGTTCCTATCACTAGAGACTCAAACAACTCTGTTCTCTGATTCACCAGGGTAAATACAATGCATGGTATTGGAGACTACATTAATAAATGACAAATCCCCCTTTTGAGACAGGGCTTCACTGTGCAGCCCAGACTGGCCGTGAATTCATTGTGTAGCCCACACCTGTCTCCGCCTGGGGTTACAAGCATGTAGCACTATGTCTGGCTCTAAAAAACCAAAACCAAAGCCAAACAGTAGTCAAGTTTTATTAAAGGTGGGAAAAGAAACAGGAAGGTTCTGCAGAGTGATTTTTGGGCAAGTAGAAGTAGGAAAAGAAGTGTATACTGCAGCATGAGTGAGAACACAGTGGCCCTAATAGCTTTCTTAAATAGTCCAAACACTTAGCAAGAGAGATAATTTTCATTTTTGAAAAGGTGGGAACCAGAAATCCTGAGAAGTTAAGAGTGAGCTGGAGGGCGAGATGAAGAGGCAAGACACCACCTTTACCTTCTTCAAGTGGTGCTTTTCTCTTCTGCTTCCCTTACTTACCCTATCTTGCTGGCAGAGTGGCAAGCTGATGTGGTCCAAGTCATTCCCATAATAACATCATTAAACTGCTTTCTAAACTTTAGTGTGTGGGGGAGGGGAAGTTGTAAAGCCAGGGTCTCTCTACTGAGATACTTCATCTTTAACTTTTATTTTTTGATAGTGTCTTGGGGCCCGGCAGGATGGCTCAGTGGTCTAAAGCGCCTGCTTAGGAAAGCTTAGGCAGCTGCAGGGACTGCAGTTTGATCCCCGGCACCACATGCTGCCCCAGCCCTGCCTTCAGGGCAGGCTGCGCTGGCCATAAAAATAAATAAATAAACAAACAAACAAAAGTTCTGGAACAAGAAAAAAAATAGTGTCTTGCTAGGTTGCCCCCTGGCCTGGCACTTGCAATTCTGCCTCTGCTTCCCAAATAGATGATGGGATTATGGTTATACACTACCATGCCTGACTGAATTTTATCTTTTCAAAATCAACACTAGCCTGTACTTGCACCTACTACTTTTTTTTTTTTTTTTTGTCTTTTTGAGACAGAGTCTTGCTATGCAGTTCAGGCTGGCCTTGAAGTCACTTTTGTAGCTCAGGCTGGTCTCAAACTCACACCGATCCTCCTGCCTCAGCCTCCCAAGTGCTGGGATTACAGGTATGCACCACCATGCCTGGCCTTACTACTTCTGAAATGCTTACATATTGGGGCTGGGGAGATAGTTCCATGGCACAAGTGCCTGCCTGGCAAATGCAAGGTCGTGAGTTTAAACCCTGATCCCACAAAAAAAAAAAATAAAATAAACAAATGCTTACATATCACTTCAATGTTTTATATGAAATAGCTCAATCTTCAAAACAATACTGTGAAGTAAGTTGTGTGTCCACTTACACATGCTTCTAGAGTGAGGTGCAAAGAGGCTACTCCAACACCTAGCTTTGGAGAAGGAATTTGAAACCCATCTGTTCAATGCTGTAATAAAGCACTATATTAAACATCTGTCTTAGGGTGGCTGATTCATAGTTGCCCTTTAAGATTGAATTTAAGGGTTGGGGGTATAGCTTCAGTGGTATAGTGTTTGTCTAGCATGTGTTAGGGGACACACACATACACTGACCTTCAGTGTCGTTCTTTCTCTTGTATTCCACAAGCTCAGCTCATCCATGCTCCTGGTATTTAGAGCAGCAGCAAGACAACTCCATTGTTAGCTATTTAACACTTACTGTAACTCGCAGATGAGTTTCTTGGGAGAAGGAAGTATAAAGTGATGTAGTCCCGTGACCCAGAATAGCCAGTGTGAGGGCCTACAGAGCTTTACCAAGTGTTCACTTAAATAACACTCCTGTAGAGAAAGCGTCCTTTCAGGAGAGAAATGATTACACTCAATAAGTTCTCTGTGATGGATTTGACTGGCAGGTGAAACTTGCTCTCAATTCCAGTATACAGCTGAGACTGGCCAAATACTGAAAATGAATCTTAACTCTGCTATGTAACAGCAGTGCGACCTTGGATAAATTTAGTTTTCCCAGGCTTAAGCACCACTGGGTACAAAAATGAGATATTTCACAAATGGAGAAAACAGTGTATGCGACAAATACCCAAAGGTTAGAACTGACAAAATACAGTAGTGACTAAGACAGTTTTTATCAGAACAGATCTTATGTTTGATGTGCATGAGGTGTAGGGGGGCACCGTGTGAATTTGATGGCATTTTTTCTTTATTTGCACTAGTTAATGATCCACGGTTGGGCATGGTGGTGCACACCTGTAATCCCAGCACTTGGGAGGCTGAGGTAGGATGGTCAATGTGAGTTTGAGACCAGCCTGAGCTACAAGAATGAGCTCAAGGCCAGTCTGAACTGCATAGCGAGACCTTGTCTCAAAAAGACAAAAAAACAAAAAACACAAGAACAAAAAAAAAAACCACCTAAGCCCCAACACTCACCACCACCATTTTATTTTACCCCTTTGTTCAGTAGGTTCAGAGGTCCTTTTGCACGTGTGTAGGTAAGACACATTTTGGGTCCTAACTTTGTTTTTTTCTTTTTGAGTGGGTGCCTGGGTACTGAGGATGAAACCCAGGGCCTTTGCAATGATGTATTATCTCTAATCTTATTTTGAGACAGGGTCTCCCTCAGTCATTAAGTTGCCAAGAATGTGCTCAAACTTGCCAATTCTCCTGCCTCAGCCACCCAGAGTACTGAAACTGGAGGTGTAAAATTCTATGCCTGGACTTAGATTCTGAGCCTATCTTATCTGGGGTGGCCAGAAAGTGAAAGTAGCCACTGATACACTTCTATCTCATTTGTAGCCAGGAAATAGCTCAGTAGAATAAGCACTCACCTGGCAAGCACAGGGTACTGAGTTCAATCCCTGGTACTAAAAAAAAAAAAAAAAAAAAAAAAAATTACTTTGGGGCTGGGGAGATAGCTCCATGACACAAGTGCCTGCCTGGCAAGTACAAGGTCATGAATTCAAACCTCTGTCCTGAAGAAAAAAAAAACAAAAAAGCCCCAAAAAACCCCCAACTCATTTGTAGCTTGGAGCACAGGGACTGGGAAAAAAAGAAAGCCAAAGTGAATGAACAACAACAAAAGTGAATGAATAATAAGGCCATCTGGAGTACTGCTACATCCCTAAGTAAGTCAAGGTCACAGTATTACTTCCAGCATCTGCCAGGAGTCCTCCATGGAAACAGGAGTGCTTTAGACTGCTGACCTATCTTGCTGGCCCATGTAATGGTTTTTAAAAAATATTTATTTATTATTATTATTATTATTTTTAGTACAGGGTCTCACTACTGACTTATAGTGATCCTCCTGCTTCCTACCTCCCAGGTGCTGGGATTACAGGTGTGAGCCACCGCACTCAGACTCTATCGCCAACTTAGCGTGCCCAAGAGCGAGCAGGGCCAGCACAGCAGGCAGGGCCAGGAACCAAACCCTGGCCACTGTGCTTCCCTAACCAAGTGCTTAGTCTACTTAACTATACTGCTGGCTCTTTTTTCTTTTAAATAATTACATCTTTATTTTATTTATTTATTTATTTTTCTTTGTCTTTTTGAGACAGGGTCTTGCTATGCAGCTGAGGCTGGCATTGAGCTCACTTTTGTAGCCCAGGCTGGTCTCAAACTCGCACCAATCCTCCTGCCTCAGCCTCCCAAGTGCTGGGATTACAGGCGTGAGCCACCATGCCTGGCTACATCTTTTTTTTTTTTGGCTTTTTGAGACAGGGTCTCACTGTGCAGTTCAGGCTGGCTTTGAGCTCACTTTTGTAGC
>PVJA010042855.1:5681-17219 GCA_004027025.1 Myocastor coypus | reverse complement strand
TGTTGTTTCTCTTTTGAAGACAAGTTCTTACTCCATAGTCCAGGCAGAGCTTCTACTTACCAGGTAGCATGGCCTAACCCGAAAATTCAGGATCCTCGCGCCTCAGCCTCCTTAGTTTTGGAATGACACCTATGTACTAGCACACCTAGCTTTATGCTTTACTCTCTGTATTCTCATGGTATAAACTTTTTTTTTTTTTGAGACAGGGTCTCGCTATGCAGTTCAGCCTAACCTTGAACTCACTTTTGTAGCACAGGCTGGTTTCAAACTCACACTGATCCTCCTGCCTCAGCCTCCCAAGTGCTGGGATTACAGGTGTGCGCCCCCATGCCCAGATATCACGGAATAATCTTTTTTTTTTTTTTTTAAGAGTTTTTTTTTCTTGTTTCACAACTTTTGTTTGGAGCCGGGTGTGGTGGCTCACGCCTGTAATCCCAGCACTCGGGAGGCTGAGTCAGGAGGATCAGTGTGAGTTTGAGACCAGCCTGGGCTACAAAAGTGAGCTCAAGGACAGCCTCAACTGCATAGTGAGACCCTGTCTCAAAAAGACAAAAAAAAAAAAAAAAAGAACTTTTGTTTGTTTGTTTGTTTATTTATCTTTATAGCCGGCTCAGCCTGTCCTGAAGGCAGGGCTGGTGCAGCATGTGGTGCCGGGGGTGGAACCCCGAGGTCCCTGCAGCCACCCAAGCTTCTCTAAGCAAGTGCTTTAGACCATTGAGCCATCCTGCTGGGCCCCATCATGGAATAATCTTAATAGTGTAAGCATTACTTGGTTGCCAGGGGGAATAGTTTGCCCCTTTGATGCCAGCACTGGGGACATGCAGTTAGGAGGATCACTGTGAATTTAGCCCACCTGGTCTCCATCCTGGATTCAAGGCCAGTCAGTCCTTTTCTCAAGAAAATATATATTACTTTTTTTTCCCCCACTATGTAGTCCTGCCCTGCCTGTAACTCAGTTTAGCAAGGCTGACCTTGAACTCAGAGGATCCTCCTGACTCAGTTTCCCCAGTGCTGGATGACAGCGATGCCCCACCATGCCCAGAGTCCCCATCAGTCTTATCATGGTGTCCAGTTGACAGTGTCACTACGGCTGTGATTTTCTTTGCCGTAAAGGAGGCCAAGGGTTTGCTTCTGTGGCACCCAGAGCTTGTACTGCGCCTTTCTCTCCTGTGGATGTGCAGCCTTTTGTCCAGGAATCTCCACGCTGTTCTTGTGAACAGTTCCTGTGCTGGTGGCCTGGTGGTTTGTTCTTTAGCAATGGAACCTCAGTAAGTGCTGAAGTCGTCACCAGATGTGACATCTAATCTTTGTTTGTTTATTAGCAGGGTCTCACTATGCTGTTCAAGCTGGCCTTGAACTCCCTCATGTAGGCCAGACTGACCTCATACTTACAGTGAGGCCCCCTCCTCTAGCCCCTCAGATACAGGGATTATATAGGCCTCTGCCACCACCACCACCATCCCATCCCAGCTTTGTGTCATTCTTTAAAATTGATGCCACTAGTCTGTTCATAGTGCCACACAGTGGAGCATTGGATGAACACAGACGTGGTAGCTGAGGGCCAGGAGAAATGTCTAAACTCAAGGTGCCAAATGTCTTAGCATTTACTGAGATCCGAATGACTAGGTTGATGAGAAAAGCCTCCTGAGTGCTGGGATTAGAGGCATGGGCCACCATACACACTTGTCTCAACCTTTAAAAAGGGGCAGAGGCAGTGGGACTTAGCAGTCACAGCCTGGAGGCTGAGGCAGGAGGTGCAGGAGCTCCGGGCTAGTTCCCCTTACCTCAGTGAAGAAATAGAAGGGAGTAGAGTGTCCACCCTGAAGTTGATGATCCCCTAAATTCCTGAGGAACAGAGGAGGGTGCATGGGCCAAGTCTGAGACTTGGAAAGCACGTTGAGGACAGGCCGGAAGGAAGCCAGCTTCTCCAAGACATCTGAGAGAGCAGAACCTGGAGGTGAGCATAGCATCCGCAGGTGGGGACATGTGGGTACCAAGGCTGAGCAACCTATACAATGCAAGTATAGGCTCTGGATGTTATTGGTGCAGGGGGAAGCAGGCCAGGAGCAACAGGGGACTGGGAGGTCCTGGTCTCCCCTGAGTGGCTGGTGTCTCCACAGGCTCTGTGGGCCCAGGTGGTAGCACCCCTAGTTTTTGTGCTCCTGTGTGGAGACACAGGCTTACCTTAGGGCACAGCTGCACTGCCCCGACCTCCGCAGGCCCAGGCCCGTCTGACTGCTGTCCTTTCTCTCTCCTAAGCCCAGGTGTCCCTGAGAAGACAGCTGATGGGAGAAGACAGGTGCTGGCATACAAGGAGCCTGGTGGACGGAGCTCGAGCTGGAAGCAGAACAGGAGGAGCTGGTGTTCAGTGGAGGGGATGCGGACCTGCGGCATCTGGAGGAGCTCAGCGACACACTGATACACCTGGAGGCCAGAGCCACTCCAGAGGACCACACAAGCATCTCCGACATGGCCCTGGCTGCACGCCTGAGCGGGCCCGTGGCCCTGCCCCTGCTGCGAGGCCTCCTGCTGCTGTGGGCAGGATGCTCAGCTTCCTGGAGCTCCCTTTGACCTTGAGCCCGACTGCACTGCGCTGGGCTGAGCAGGTGCCCTGGGATGGCGACAGCGGGCATTTTGGGGATACGGGCAGGCAGAGACCAGATCATGTGTGGAAGACATCCGCCCACCTCGCACCTGGAGGAGCTCAGCGTCACACTGATACAGCTGGAGGACTGGGCGACGCCAGAGGACCACATAGGCATCTCCGTGGTGGGACCCCCGGGGGTACGACGCTGGCTGCAGGAGCTGGTGGGCAGTGTGGGCAGCGCAGAGCCTGGAGAGCGAGCCCAGGCCCTGGCGCTGCTGGGGTGGGTGTGTAGAAGCCCACTGTGCCCAGGGGACCTGGAGACCCTTGCCCCGGGATCAGCCGCTGCCTGCCGACCCGACCCTGGCTGAGCGCCTCAGCGGGCCTGTCGCTCTGCCCCTGCTGCACGGCCTCCTGCTGCTGTGGACAGGATGCTCGGCTTTCTGGAGCTCCCTGTGGCTCGACAGAGTACAGCAGAGCTCGCACCCTGAGACAGTGAAAGCGGGGACCTTGTGGACATGAACGGGCAGGGACCAGGGCATATGTGTGGAAGGCTTCAGCCTGCGATGCACAAGGACACCAATTCTGCTGAACACCAGCCAGGCCGAGAGTTAGCTGCAAGGTGTGGCCTGCGCCCAGGGCCAGACGGAGGCTGCTGGAGCCCGCCAGGACCCTGTCTGCAACCCGAGGTCCTGCGCAGCGTGCTGGGTCAGGGAAACAGAACTGAGGGCTTCAGGCAGTGGACCAAGTCCTCCCTGGGAGGGTAATCCACATGCGTTGGCATCACAGACTGTGTCACCTCAAGTGGAACAACACAATAATGGAAAGATGGATGAGGTGTGTGTACCTGGGCCAAAGCTCTGTGTTCAGTAGCCTGGATTGGGGAACAGTTGGAGAAATAAATGCTGCCTTTCAGTGCCACTGATGGCCCTTCCTGTTCTTTTTCTTTTCTCTTTTTTTTTTTTTTTTTTTTCTGTCTTTTTGAGACAGGGTCTCGTTATGCAGTTCAGACTGGTTTTGAGCTCACTTTGGTAGCCCATGCTGGTCTCGAACTCGCACCGATCCTCCTGTTCTTTTTCATGCACTCTTTTTCCCTACAGAAAATTGATCTCAGGGCCTTGTGCTTGGTATGCAGGCACTGCTCCTGGTCACTGGCCCTAATTCAGTCCTTTTGAAGACAGGCTGTCCTGGAACTCAGAGTGAACCTGTTGCTCCCTCTGCTTGTGGGCATAGCAGCCCCGCCGCAGCACACCTGCCCGTGAAGGCCTTCAGAGAGGCTTCGGGTAGGTGCTGTAGCTGGCCATAGCCGATCCTGAGCCTCTACTCTGGGGCCATGGGGGAACCCTAGCTGGTGTGCCTAGGGAGGTACCTCTGGGTCCCTAGGAATCCCTTTCTGCAGATCAGCTGCCCGTTCAGGATTCCTTTTTAATATTTTTTTAAATTTTATTTTATTTTTTTCTTGTTTCAGAACTTTTGTTTGTTTGTTTATTTATTTTTATGGCCGGCTCAGCCTGCCGTGAGGGCAGGGCTGGTGCAGCCTGTGGTGCCGGGGATTGAACCACGGTCCCTGCAGCCGCCTGCAGGCGCTTTAGACCACTGAGCCATCCTGCCGGGCCCCTTTATTATTATTATTATTATCATCATCATCATCATCATCATCATCATCATCATCATCATCATCATCATTATTATTATTATTACTATTACTATTATCGCTGCCTCAGCCAGCCCTGGGGGTGGGGCCATCACAGCACGTGGTGCCAGGGATGGAATGGTCCCTGCCACTGCCTAAACTTTCCCAAGCAGGTGCTTTAGACCTCTGAGCCATCTCTCTGTCCCCATGCCAACTCAGGCCTCTTGAGAAGCTGTCCTTGCTCTGTTGTGTTTACACAAAGTGACGCAGCACCAGGAGGCTTCCTGCTCCACACCAGCCCAAAGTCCCCACCCGCTCTTGACCTGATGCTAGGCCCGTATGTTTCATTTCCATCGGGTCTCAAAGCATAGGACTATTGATGGCTCCTTCTCCAAGAGAGCTGGCGCCTGTGAATAGCACTGGGGCAGTTGCTATATAAGTGGGAGGTTGTACCGTTGAAAATGGGTTCTGTCCCCTCGTGGGTGGAAACTTTCTTAGGGCAGTGTGTTCCACTAAAGTTCCAAGGCTTGAGTCTCAGTCAGATCCATCACCGTCTTTGCCCACCAGTCTCACCCACTTTGCCAGCATATCCCAACCCCTCTGTTCATTGTCCACTGT
Source organism: Myocastor coypus (assembly GCA_004027025.1). Lineage (NCBI taxonomy): Eukaryota > Metazoa > Chordata > Mammalia > Rodentia > Myocastoridae > Myocastor > Myocastor coypus. The sequence goes on along the minus strand of PVJA010042855.1, from coordinate 12,384 downwards.
CTCCTCCTTCCCCGCCTCCTCCACTTCTTCCACCTGTTTCCCTTTCTCCTGTACATGCCTGTCCTGCTCCTCTCTGGTTCTTTTTGAACATATTGGGCATCGATGGCACCCTGAGTCTATTGCACTAAGCTACATCTTTAACCTTTTGGTTTGTTTGTCTCTTTTTAATGTATACAAGGTCTTGCTACTTGAGTTGCCCAGGATGGTGTCAAATTTGGGATTCTCCTGCCTCAGCCTCCCAGATGGTGCAATTACTGATGTACACCATCACCCATCATGGCTACCTTTCTGCTCTTAGAGCCAAAAGTCTAAGGCACTTGCTTGGTCTCCCTCAAGCTGTGATTGTTATGGGAATATTGGGGTTGTGTTCCACCATTCTGAAGAATCAGACCTCAGACAGAGGGATCAGAGTGCCTGCAAATTTATTTCAAAGAGCCAAAACAGTGAAAGAAAGACATGGAAGGAAAGTTCTTGCAAGCGTGAACTAAGTGACCTCCACTGGTTTCAAAAGCCCAGCACTTCCTGAGCCTCAGCACCCGAGTGCTGAGGTTTCAGGCATGAGCTGGGCGCAGTGGTGCATACTTGTCATGTCAGCACTAAAGAGGCTGAGTCCTGGCAAGATGGCTCAGCGGTCTAAAGCATCTGCTTAGGCAAGCTTAGGCAACCACAGGGACCGTGGTTTGATCCCCCGGCACCACATGTGGCACCAGCCCCACTCCCAGGTCAGGCTGAGCCAGCCGTAATATAAATAAAATAATAAATAAAGTTTAAAGAGGCTGAGTCCCTGCAGCTCTGCTGAGCCGTGCGGGGAGCAACTTCCTGTTCCACGTGGCCAACCAGACCAACCTCCACCTTCTCTGGACCCATCCCTCCCAGGCTTAAAGTGAGGCTTAAACAAATAAATAAATAAATAAGGCTGAGTCAGCGGGATCTCTTGGAGTTTGAGGCTAGCTTGGGCTGCATAGTGAGCTCACGGCCAGCCTGAGCTGTGTAGCGAGACCCTGTCTCCGAAAAGAAGAATCTGAGAGGCAGAGAGAACAGCTGACCTGGGTGTCCTGCTCTCTATCTCTGCAGCAGGAAACTCAACCCAGAATGCTCTGTCTCAGTACCTCACAGTGCTACAACTGGTTCCATCTATGTCTCACCCCATGTGACAGGACAAGGCAGAGACATCACTGTCCCCATGGGACAGGTTTGTGTCCTTCTTGAGAGAAACAGCATTTCCGGGCACTTTACTCAGGATTAGGCAGAGCAGAAAGTCAAAGGTTCTGGCCCGAGTGCCAACTGCTCAGTTATCAAGCCCCCTGAGTCAACATTGCTGAATGTCAGAAACCACAGCTTATCTTCCGTAGGACCACTTCCTCCTTCCTTTTACCTTTCCAGAGCTCACAAGCGAGCCTCCAAGTCAGCTCCTTGCGTGGCACTCAGCCTGCCCTTCAGACCCTGCCCCTAGCCAAAGTCCATAAAGTCACTCAGCCTCCCCTTCAGACCCTGCCCCTAGCCAAAGTCCATAAAGTCTCTGCCTTCCTAGCTCAGGTCAGGGGATCTTCCCCTCTGCCTTCCATCATCTCCGTGTCCCCCTCAAGAAAGCCCTTTTCTATCTTTGTCTTTTAGAATCGATTCTCGGCCATGCCCTTTGAAAACCTAATAGAATGAAGAGTGGAAGGCCAGGCAGGGCGATGCTTGCGTACAATCCCAGCACTCTGGGAGCCTGAGGCAGGAGGATTAACAATTCAAACCCTGCCTGATTATTTTAGCACCTTAGTGAGACCTCATCTCTATGAGGCAGGAGGATTAACAATTCAAACCCTGCCTGATTATTTTAGCACCTTAGTGAGACCTCATCTCAAAATTTTAGAAAAACAGTTTGAAAATGTAGCTCAGTGCATAGGGCATGGATTCATCCCCCAGTACTGTAATAAATCAATGAATAAAATAGCAAAGAAGGTGCCGGTGGGATAGCTCAGCGGTCTTAGGCAAGTTCAGGCAAGGACCGCAGTTCAATCCCTGGTACCACATGCTGTGCCAGCCCTGCCCCCAGGGTGGGCTGAGCCTGCCATGAAAAGTAATAATAGTGACATAAAATGTTTAAAAAATAATAAAAAAGGAAAAGTGAAGGATGAAAGAATACACGCAACCAGGCTGGCATGAAATGACTCCGGTCCTGGCCCTCTGAACAGCTCCACAAACTGGACCAATGAAGAAGGAGGAAGGAGGAGCTGGGCGTGGTAGACAGATCTTAGATCCCAGCACCAGGAAAGCTGGGGCAGGACGATAGTTATGCACTCCAGATCAGCTTGGGCCACACAGCAAAACCCTGTCTGGAACAAACCCAAGCAAGAAAGCAAGGAAGGGAAAGAAGGAAGAGACCCAGGAATGTAGTTCTGTGGCAAAGTGCTTGCCTAGTGCACACAAGACCTTGAGTACAATCCTTGGTCAGAAAAATAAAATAGGAACCTCACGCATGTGACTGTTTTTCTGCCGTTGCTGTCTATCCATGCCCGCATCTATACTTGGAGTAAGATTTAGCTGGCATTTCCAGAGGGCCGAGGAGGCACGCTGGCTGGTATTGCAGCTGTACCCTCCAGATCTCCAGCCACAGTTCCTGTCCCAGGAGCCTCCTGAGGGACACCCAGGCCTTCCTGTTCCTGTCCCTGGAGTCTGAACTCTGGCCCTTTTCCTGTGGCCTCCCACATCCCCTCCTCCCACCTCCAACTTCCTGTTGCCCTGTGAACCCAAGATAAGACTTTTACATCCCAGCCTGTGCAAGCCCGGCTTGGTGTCCTTGAACTTCAAGCTCTGACGGACAGAAAACTTGGCAGGCGGCCTCCTCTGAGGGTTTGCCAGGATCAGCCACCCCTGGAATCACTTCTCTTCTTTCTCTCATGAGGTTTCAAAAATGGCTAATTCTTTAAGATATACATCCAGGGGCTGGGGAGATAGCTCAGTAGAATAAATGCTTGCCTGGCAAGTACAAAAGCCTAAATTCAATCTCCAGATAAAAAAAAAAAAAAGCCGGGCGTGGTGGCTCACGCCTGTAATCCCAGCACTTGGGAGGCTGAGGCAGGAGGATTGGTGCGAGTTCGAGACCAGCCTGGGCTACAAAAGTGAGCTCAAGGCCAGCCTCAACTGCATAGTGAGACCCTGTCTCAAAAAGACAAAAAAAAAAAAAAAATTAAAAAATAAATGAGCTATAAGACACACATTCAGTATGAAGTAGGAGAAAAGAAATAAAGACAGGTAAAAAGGAGACAAAAAACTATCATGTATGATAGCTCAGCAGATTAAAGCACTTGCAAGCAGGTTCAGAACCCAGGGGTTTGATCCCAGGACCTGCTGTGCTGGCTCCCCCTCCCAGGGGTGCACTAAGCCACCAATGGAGACTGGGCAAGGTGGTGTTTGCTCTTGGGGGGCTGTAAACAGGCAGATTATCGCGAATCCGATCTAGTAGTGAGATCCTGAATATCCTGCAGTCCCTTCTCTAAAATACAAAAAGAAAAAGAAAAGGAAAAAGAAAAAAAGAAACTAGTGTGTGTGTGTGTGTGTGTGTGTGTGGTTTGAAGCCAGCATGGACTACATAGTGAGACCCTGTTTCCAAAATGAAAACAAAACCAAAAAAATCCTTTGTGACCCTTTTGAAATTCCAACTAAATGTCCCTCAACATGGACATGCATTGGGCCAGGGAGATACTTTAGTGGAATAAGCACTTGCCTGGCAAATGCAGGGTCCTGAGTTCAGTCCCTTGTACTGCAAAAAATAAAACAAAACAAAAAACAGGGCATTGTGGACATGCGTAGGCAGAGGAGGTGTGAAAACAGTCACATGATCAATGTCCTCTTTTTTGTATATGGCACAAAGACTGTACACAGGGTCTTATGAAGGCAGGTAAGCACTTTAACACTGAATTATATTCCCAGGCCTTTTCATTTCTTAATTTTTTTCATTTAATTCTTTTTTCTTTTTTTTTTTTTTTTGTCTTATTGAGACAGGGTCTCGCTATGCAGTTGAGGCTGGCCTTGAGCTCACTTTTGTAGCCCAGGCTGGTCTCGAACTCGCATTGATCCTCCTGCCTCAGCCTCCCAAGTGCTCGGATTACAGGCGTGCGCCACCACGCCCGGCTAATTCTTTTTTCTAAATAAATTCTTTTTTCTTTTAGAAAATGTTTGGAGATGTAGCTCAGTGCAAAGGGCATGGATTCATTCCCCAGTACTGTAATAAATAAATGACTAAAATAGCAAAGAAGGAGCTAGTAGGATAGCTCAGCGGTCTTAGGCAAGTTTAGGCAAGGACCGCAGTTCAATCCATGGGACGTCTCTGCCTTGTCTTGTCACATGGGGTGAGACATAGATGGAACCAGTTGTAGCGTTGTGAGGTTCTGAGACAGAGCCTTCTGGATTGAGTTTCCTGCTGCAGAGATAGAGAGCAGGACACCCAGGTCAGCTGTTCTCTCTGCCTCCCAGATCCTTCTTTTCCTGTAGGAGACAGGGTCTTGCTACACAGCTCAGGCTGGCCTTGAGCCCACTATGCAGCCCAAGCTGGCCTCACACTCTAAGAGATCCTGCCGACTCAGCCTTATTTATTTAGACAAGGTCTTACAAGGAACTGTAATGGAGACAGAGCTAAGACTTAACTGAAGATTGAGCTAAAGGTACCAGAATGCTCCCACCAGTTTGTGGCTACAGGTAGGGCTCAACTTAGGACATCATCTGGGAGCTGCCAGGAGGAGACTCCAGTTTGCATTTTTGTTGTTTTGATTTGAGACTGTCTTGCTGCATAGCCCAGGCCAGCCTTAAACTTGCAGGGATCCTTCAGCCTCAGCCTCCTGAGCGCTGGGATTACTAGCATGCGCCACCACGCCCAGCCCTGAGCTCTTTGTTGGAAGAGGCTGTGCTGGGACAGGAGCAGTGTGGGAGGCCAGAATGTAACAGGGACAGAAAAAGCTGCTGGAGGAGGCGGGGGTGAGCAGATGAACAGGATGAAGTAAGAACGTCGTGTTTTGTTCTGACTGGCTGTCCACACAGGGTGGAGACAGCCTGAGGGCCCCACCATCTCTTCCGGAGCCAGTTGCTGTCCTTCCAAGAAGGGCAGAGACTGACCAGCCCTGTCACGTCAGCACCACAGGGAAAAGGACACAGCCCCTCAGTAAGGCTGCTGTTCTTCAGTCACCAGACACTTCTGATCTGGCTACAAATCCAGCTTACCATGACACCCTAGAGTCAGCTAGCAATCACAGAACATCTTAGCATCCAAGAAGTTGAGGCAGAAGCCGGGCATGGTGGCGCACGCCTGTAATCCCAGCACTCAGGAGGCTGAATCAGGAGGACTGGTGCGAGTTTGAGACCAGCCTGGGCCACAAAAGTGAGCTCAAGGTCAGCCTGAACTGCATAGTAAAACAAAAAAACAAAGAAAGAAAAAGAACAAAACAATAATAAAACCTAAAAAAAAAAAGTTGAGGCAGGAGGATCACTGAAAGTTCAAGGCCAGCCTGGGTTACAGTGAGTTCAAGCCCAGGCCTGACCTACACTATATAGTGAAACCCTGACTCAAAAACACAACAGGAAGTGAGAAAATAAGAAGTCACAGAATACAGGCAAACACTCTGTTTCTTAAAATTAAAATTTTATTGTAAAGGATATAAATCAGAGCCAGCCAAAGGGGTCATACAGGGCAAGACCTGGGAGGGCCTCAGACACACAGCATCTTGCCCCGTTCCCAGGGAGCCAGTGAGGATCACCTTCCTGGCCTGGCCATGCTCACCAGCTGGGCAGCTATCGCAGCCTCTGCTACAGGTGCAACCAGAGGGTCACTTTGTAGGCAGGACTGGCCACATGATAGGCTGAGGTCCTAACCAGTGACTAAGCACTAGCCCCAGGCCCCTTCCATCCCAGAGGGCAGGACAGCTTGGCTGGCAGCACTGGTTTTCCTAGCAGCCAGCCTGGTCCTGACCATCTCATCTCCTTCCATCAACTCGGGAGAGACCTTTCTATCACTGGGGAAACTCCCAGAGAGAGTGGAACCCCTCCCCCAAGCCAGGGTGGAAACAGGCAGCCCTGCTCTGACGGATGCAACCTTGATCCTGTACCTCCTCCTACAAGGCCTATGCTGATTAAGAGATTCCCAGGACAGGGCCTGCCGCTGCAGGGTGTTCTCTTGTTTTAGTTCAACAGAGAAACATCGCGCAGGGCCAACAGTAGGAAAGACCGCAAGCCCTCCTCCCTGGTGCTGCTGACGGGTCACCTACCTACCGCTGGCTCCCTGAGGCCAACCCTCCACCCCACCCCCCACGCTGAGTGCAGCCCAGATATTCCAGACATCCTACCAGTCTGTGGCTCTGAAGCCAGTGTCCCATGGGTGCTGGGCAATCCTAGGCCCCTCATCTGTTGGATGTGGGCTCCTCTCCACTGCATTGCAATTCCAGAGAGAAAACCCGACACGGCTTGCTTGCCTTTAAAATTTCTGAGTCTCCACAGCCAGCCTTGTCCTGATTATCTCCCCAAAGATTCAATTCCTTTTTAAAAACAGATTAAGAAATTATCATTCAAACGCAGAGCTAGATTGGTGAGATGAGCTTTAGGAGGCTTAAATTCAATAGCCTCCAACATCACAAGCTTCACTGGTGGCCCACTGCAATTGCAGAACATTTGACTGTGTGCATCTGCTTCCTCTTAGTCCAAAGAGAAGTATATTCTTTTCCTTTTCCTT
>PVJA010042854.1:0-17096 GCA_004027025.1 Myocastor coypus | reverse complement strand
AAAAAAATAATAAACTTCTAAAAAAATAATAAAATCATAAATAAAGGGGATGGGCACCCCTGTCCACATAGGGCTTACACAGGGAGGCCCAGAGTCGCTTCTTATGTCTTCTTAGCATGGCCACTGTAGTCTCTGATGACTTCCTATTGGACTGAAATCAGGTTGCATAGGAGAGCCACTGCAAAGGGGCCAGGGCCATGTGCAGGGTAAAGGAGAAGGGCTGACCAAATACAGGGTGCCTTCAGCTGGCACAAGGCAGCTTCCGATGACTCCCAGAAGCTTACAGGACGGAGATTTGATTGGAGGGAGAGGAAGGTAGAAAAAGAAGCTACTGTGTATTCCAGGCTTATTCCATGCCAGAACTGTCAGGCACTTCACATACATTATGTAATTTTATCCTCCATGTATCCCCCTTATTCAGATAAAGACACTGAGATTCAGATGGGAAAAGGACTTAGCCAAGCAAGCTCCATGGTCAGCAAATGACGGGAACTAGGTTTGAATCTAGAGCCTGTCTTCCTTTCCCTCTCCTGCACTTCTCATAGTTTTCTGGACAGAGCCTGCCGGAGGGTGCAAAGGCAACAGTGTCTAGGCAGAGACCGGAGAGCTAACCAGCGCAGAGCGGCTTAGAGGGTAAAGAAGCCTGGGGGCACCTGAAGGTGGGTGAGACTTCTACACTTCACCACAGCAGCATACCAAACTCCTTCACCAGAACACCTTTCCCTTTGGTCTCCTGCCTCCTGGCAAATCCTGTCCAAAATGGGGGCTGGGGGGAGATCTGAACCTGTGAGAGAGACAAGGGCTAGCTTTCTGAAGGTCATTGCAGGACCACAGAACCAGCAGTATCAGAGCTGCAGAGAAAGGAGATTTGAAAGCTATCAAACCTCCACATGTGACAAAGACAATAATCTGAGCACACCCTGACAACCCTTGCTTGAGATGGGAACCCTGAGCAGGCACGGGAGGATCCGAGCAGCTCACTCTTGGCTTTGGCTGTTCTGACAATTTGGTCTCCTCACAGCCAAAGTCAAAAGGCCGAATCTCTATCGAAGCCTGGAACCTTGACTCAGTGGCCCACAGCCAAGCCTCAGAGTATCCCTGGGCAGGATTTCTACCTGGAGGATCACCTCCACCATAACGATCTGAGAGCAGGAGCCACACAGGAGCTCTCTCCTTCCAGGAAGTCCCTTCCCCCAGCCCTGCTACTCACTCCCCTATATAATATTCCACGTTAGAGCTCATAAATGCTGCTGCGGGTCCCCAGCCTGATTGAATTTGGAAGCCATTGTTTACAGACGTCTGGCTGTACAGGGGGATTTATTGAATTTTCCATGAAATGTTGCTCCCCTAATGCTGTAAAAGGCAAGCAGCCCACATCAGAGGAGCCCTGTGTTACAGGATCATGTTACCCCGAGATGGAGAGCTCGCTTCGCAGTCCTTGATGCACCAAGCTCTGGCTCGAGGCAGTTAAGAGCAGCTTCGGTGTTCATGCCTGACCCCTCCCTGGCACTCTGCAGCTGGCACTCCAGAGCCAGCCTCTGCCTCTCCATTCCCCTCAGCTCACTTGCAGACTCTGACCCTTCCCTCCCCAATCCACACCCTCCTTCCCACCTGCTACTTACTGCCCTCCTCAGACTGCTACATGGCTGCAGGCACTATTCACAGTGGTCCTTCTTCCCCTGCCCTAAGCCCTGACTCATACCTCTGCATATGCGTGACACATAGTAGGTGTTCAACAAATAAATGAAAGAAGGGCAAAGAAAGGAAAGAAAGAAAGAAAGAAAGAAGAGACAAAGAAAAGAAAGGATGGACCCAAGGTGTTTGTGAGTGACACAGGTAGAAAGGGACCCTTCCCCCAGGGCTACAGGCACAGAAGGCCCTGGACCCCATGAACACAAGAGGCCTCGGGCAGGAGACAGCCCGGCCAACAACCCCGGGGGAGCTGACAGAGATATATACTTGTAGTATACCAAGAAACACAACCAGGCCAAGTTTTTCCTGTGTTAAAAATCACATTCTTTAAACCCTCATCATCTTTGAGCCTTTGCCTCCTTCACTGCCTCATTGCTCAAAGGTTTATTTCTATTTAACCACCTCCACTTCCCACCACTGGCTCATTTCCGCCTTCATCCTCACTCTTTATTGAATCTGTTCTCTTGAAGGTCATTAATCCAAATCCCCAAGCCTGTGTGAGTCCTCACCCTTCTTAATGTCTCTAACCCTCCTGGCTGCCCTCCTGAAACCCTCTTCTCTCTTGGTGTCTTTTTGTACCATGCTCCTGGTCCTCGTTTGCAGACCGCTTCTTCTCAGTCTTCATCCTTCCCCCACCCTGAACATAGAGAGGTGTTTCCCGGTGTTCTGTTTTTGACCCTCCTTCCTTGGTGTGCACTTTAATCTGATGAGCTCATCTGCTCCTCCACTCAGCTGGTACCTTTATTTAGAGGACTCCTGCACCTAAAGCTCCACACATGCTCCCATTTTTCCAACTGCCCAGTGGATGTCCTCAGTGCTGTGTTCCACAGACAGCTCCAAACTGAATCCATCCTTCCACCCCTACCCTATGATGGTGCTCCCTCGGTGGGGCCTGTTTCTGCTGGTGGCATGATCATCCTCAACTCCTTGGTCGCAAACTCTTGAAATGGTCTTTCATGCAGATGCTTTCAACCTCTTACTGATTTTTATATTTCCTACAATTCCTCCCACCAGTGTTCACCATCCAGTCATTCTCCCTACTGCCGTCTTCCACCCTGCTGCTAGCATGATCTTGCTAAAATATCACACCACTGTCTGCCTGAAGCTTCCCAGTGGATCCTCGTTGCTTCTACCAGTGTCCACGCTCTCTGATGCCTCTTCGCATTTGCACTGCAATTCCCCTGACCCAGGACTCTTTCCTGCCCCTCCCCCAAGCTCTCCACTCTGACCCCCTCACCCAGCTTCCTTCTGGCACTCTGCCAATCATTCCCTAACACCCAGCTCAGGGGACCTCCCAATTCTCCTTCAGGCAAAAGAGAACACTTGTTTCCACTAAGCAGCCCCATACTTTGTTCATGCCACTCTCGGAGCAAGTGGAATGTAGTAATGTCATGCTGTGTGCTCATGGCCGCCTTCTCTAGGTAGACAGTAACATGGGTTTTGCTCACCCTAGCACCTAGCGTAAGACTCTACAGGTAGTGGGGCTTTCAGGGCAATTATTAAATGAAAGTCAAATTTAAATGACTGTGGCATGGGGCTGGGGAGATAGCTCTGTGGCACAAGTGCCTGCCTGGCAAGTGCAAGGTTATGAGTTTGAACCCTGGTTCCAAAAAAAAAAGTGACTGTGGCACAGCATACATCTACAAGTGGAATTTTTTTTCTCTCTACCTTGTCTTTGGCTCTCAAAAAGTGGATTCTGGGGTTGCTAGTCTGTCTTACATCCCGCTGCTCCTAGATTTAGTCCAGTGTTGCCAGAGGTAGATGGTTTCTACCAACCATGAGTTCCTGAAATCTTGAACTCTTGTCTCTCCTACCAGCCTGGTGTCTGTTCTGCCTCCCCATTGTGGCAACGCAACCCCTTCCTCTCCTTCTTCCCTCTGGCTCTTCACTGAAGGTGCAGTGTACCTGGTGGGGCTCTGAGGGAAAATACTGATGCACCAGAGAGACCATGTGTTCCCCATGTGAGGCAAACATGCCAAGCAGCAGGGGTGCCTGTGGGAGGGTCTCAGCCTGGGGTGGGGCAGCTCCCCGTGCTAGCCTGTTCACCAGCAAACAGTCCCCCCTCACCCAAAGAAGGGGTGGGCAGTGGCTCTAAAGAGAAGCGGTAGAATGTTGTTTTCTCAGATTTCATTGGTTTATTTATCCTCTTCCTTGTGTGCCATCTGTCCAACTTCCAAAAGGAGAGGCAGCCAGGGCTCCAAGACACCATATTTAGGAGCCCTGTCCTCAGCCTACAGCTCAGCAGGACCTGGAACCAAGCATTTGGCATTTGTCCCCCACAGGATAAGAGCTGGGGAGGTTTTCAGGCCTTGTGGCTGCACTGCTTAGACAGATAGAAAAAGAACAAGTGGAACAAGAGGTTGGCACAGGCATGGGGCCCTCCACAGTCCTTCCCTTGCCAAGGCCAGGAAATGCAGAGGGTTCTGGGCCACCACTGCTTCCGAGTAGAAGCCGAAAGGAGTCAGGACCAACTCTCCTACTGTGGCCGAGAGGGACACTGTACAGTGGAGACATTTGGGGGCATGGAGACATCCTCGTCAGGGCAGGCCTGTATGCTAGTCTCAGGATGTGCATTAGCCTGGGAGGTGACTGAGCCATGCATTTGATGGTGGCTTTGCAGAGTTCTGGGCAGCATCTGGCTCCCTAAGCTCAGAGACAACGGGACAGAGTCCTCCCATAAGTGCATGGGAGACATCGAGTATGTTTCATCAATGAAGGGCTAATGGGAAGCATAAGAAATGGGGAAACTGACAGAAAGATACGCCGAAGATGAAGAGATACGGAAAACTGCTTTCCATCATCCATCCCGAGAAACAGGACATCCCCAAAGAGCCCAAAACTCGCTGCTGATTCTTAGGTTAACTTTCCCAGCCCTCAGGTTGAGTCCTACAGCTGTGCCAAAGTATAGCGCAGTCAGGCAATGCAACGGGCTTGCCTTGGTGTCCTAAACCTACTCAGAGAAGCTCAGGAAGTCACTGGGCCTGTACTGCCCCCCGGGTGCTTGTCTGCAATCAGGCTGGATCATCTCATCCTTGCCCCATGCACCGGCCTCCTCAGCATTACCTGAGCTATGGTCCTGAGCCAATGTGAACTCTGAAGCAGCCTCTTCATCCAGAGCCCACAGTGTCACATGGGCCACTCATGACATTGAATATTCCCAACACCTCCATCCCAGCAGAGCAGGAACTAAAGTCACTGTCTTCCCTTTAGCCCCTGCCAGAAGTTGCCCGCTCGCCTACCCTCTGTGCCCCTGGATGTGGCACCCAAGTTCACTGTTATCATCATTTCTTGCCTTTACTCACTACCTGTGTGTGATCAGACAGCAAGTCCTACCCATCCTCTCCCCTACTGTCACCCCTAGGAAGAGAGACCCATCCTCACCCACCTCCCAAAGAGAACCTTTTTTTTGTCTTTTTGAGACAGGGTCTCGCTATGCAGTTGAGGCTGGCCTTGAGCTCACTTTTGTAGCCCAGGGTGGTCTCGAACTCGCACCAGTCCTCCTGCCTCAGCCTCCCGAGTGCTGGGATTACAGGCGTGAGCCACCACGCCCGGCTGGTCCAAAGAGAACCTTTTTAATTATCTGATATTGCATTCCTTTATTTCTTTTTCTTTTTTTTTTTTTTTTTTAATGCCAATAAAGGAGGCTGGGGCAGAAGGATTGCTATGAGTTACAGACCAGCCTGGGCTACACAATGAGTTCAAGGCCAGCCTGAACTACATAGTGAGACCCTGACTCAAAAAAAATGAAAATCTGTGTGACCTTGAGCCTCTGTTTCTCATTGGTGAAGTAGGCTGTCAAGCTATCTACTTCATGGGACAGGAGGAGGGTTCAGGAGAGCAGTAAGAAAGATGCTTAGAGGGCCAGCCAGATAGCTCAGTGGACTAAAGCACCTGCTTAGGCAGAGTGCAGCAGTGGGGCTCAATCCTCAGCGTGCCATGCTGGCCCTGCCCTGAGAGCAATTGAGATTGAGCATGATGGTACACACCTGTGATCCCAGCACTTGGGAGGCTGAAAACAAGAGGATCACAACGAGTCCAGTCTACATAATGAGACCCTGTAGACCAGTAGTTCTCAACCTTTCTTTCTTTCTTTTTTTTTTTTTAAGAATTTTTAATTTTATTTATTTGTTATTTTTCTTGTTTCAGAACCTTTATTTGTTTATTCATTCATTTTTATGGCCAGCTCAGCCTACCCCAAGGGCAAGGCTGGTGCAGCATGTGGTGCCAGGGATTGAACCACGGTCCCTGAAGCCGCTCAAGCTTTCCCAAGCAGGGGCTTTAGACCACTGAGCCATCCCGCCGGGCCCCAGTTTTCAACCTTTCTAATTCCATGACCCCGCAATACAGTTCGTGATGTTGTGGTGACCCCAAACCAAAAAATAATTTTGGTGGCTACTTCAAAACTGTAATTCCAAATAAATAACATTTCCCAATGGCTTTAGGCGACTCCTGTGTTTTGGTCATTTGACTCCCGCTGGGATCGCAACCCACAGGTTGAGAACCACTGCTGTAGACCCTGTACTAAATACAAAAAAAAAAAAAAAGCTTAGCATGATGTCTGATGTATAGGAAAGCTAAGAAACATCAGCTCCAGATGTATAGAAAAATTACAAAGACCAATGCAGCGGGCCTGCCTACTCCTTACCCAGCTTCCCCACCGTGAACGTCTTACAGTCACCATGGTAAATGCATGAAAACCATGAAATTAGCAATAGTACAATGTTATTACTTAACTACTGTTCACTAATGTAAGAGTTGTGTTTGTATTACCCGTTTTTCCACTCATGTCCTTTTTCTATTCCAGAGTCCAACCCAGGCCACCATATTCCATTTGAGTCATTTTTTCCACTTATCATTTCACTGTGAGCATTTTTCAATTCTAGTAAATATGCTTCTAAAAAACTTTTTCAAATGATAAAGTATTTCATTGTTCAGTGTATATTAATGTTGCATCATCTTTCTTTTTAGATGGTTTTTCTTTTCATTTTTTGCTATTATAACATAGTGGTAAATAATTCTGCACATATGTTTTTAAAGAATTTTTAATAATTTTCTTAGGTTAAAGTCATGGAAAGTAAATTATCTGATCAAAAGGTATGAACTTTTAAAAAGCTGTTGATACATATTGATAGACAGTCTTCCAGCGGGGTTGCACCAATTCATAATCTCATCAGCAGTGAATGATTATGCCCATTTTCTTAAAACATCATCCTCATGATCAATTTCTAAATCTTTACTAATTTGATTGGCCAGAAATAATTCTTAAAAATCTTTCTGTGTTATTGCAGCAATCATCCAACTGGCCTCCAACACACTGGGCACATCTACCCCATCACACAACCTAGGATTAGTTTTACTCCATTAAGAATTTAGTCTTCATTTTGCTAGTGGGTTCTCTGCTCACAATCCTTCAAGCTCTGCTCCCCACTTACCTGCAGTGTGAACTAGAATTTCACATGCTGCCATACCCTCAGGCCAAGCTCTGTCTCCTCCTACCAAGACCTCCATCCTAATCACCTCACAGGAAATGAAACCCAGAGCCATCCTCATGAGGGCCTGACTGGGAGCTAGAGCTAGATGAGGTATGTGTGGGAAGTCATCAGGCCTCCGTGCTGGGGAGAGGCCATGAGAGCGTAGACAGCAGATGACGGAAACCGAACATGTGCTGCTACACAGTCTGCTCTGGTAAACCTCCCCCAGATTTAGGCTCACTGTTCTGTCCTAGACCAGGCTACTGTGGCAGCCTTTGAAATGTCCCCTTACTCCTACCTGCCTTCTTCACTCCACTCCCTGAAGCAAGTTACATCAATGCAAATCTGACTGGGTTCTCTTACCTAATTAAAACTCACCAGTGACTCTTAATTTCTCTCAGAACAAAGCCTAACTTTCTTCAGTCTAGAAGGCCACTGTACCCTCTGGTCTCCACAACTTTCCCAGCCTAACTCCCCACACCCTAACCTCAAGCTCCACGCTATTACCTTCATTTTGCTGAGGCCCTTTTTTCCAGCAGCTTGTCTCTGTACATGCTGTCCCCTCCTCCACACCTCTCCCTCCCTGACACTCCCAACTCCTGTCCCCTCCCAAATCTCCTTCAGGTCTCAGCTTAGACTCATGGCCTCTGGGAAGCTGTCTCTGCCCACCCTCAAGGTCAAGACTAGTGCCACTTTTGTGTATTTCCGCCTCACTTCATACTTACCCCCTTTAATAAGATTATTTATGTGTCATAAGTATTTGCTTCATTATTCCTTAATAAAATTGTGCCCTCAACGATACTAGAATTATATTTTGTCTATTTTTTGTTATACCTTCTATCATAGATTTTGTTGTTGCTTTTTTGGTGCCAGGAATAGAACTCTGGACCTTGCACTTGCCAGGCAGATATGTGCCACTGAGCTATATCTCTAGCTCTAACACAGATCTTGAATGTAGTATTCTACAAACATTTGTTGACTGTAAGTGAATCCATGAATGTTCCAAGCCAGGGACCTGGCAGGATGGCTCAGTGGTCTAAAGCACCTGCTTAGGAAAGCTTAGGTGGCTTTAGGGACCACGGTTAGATCCCCGGCACCACATGCTGCGCCAGTCCTGCCCCCAGGGCAGGCTGAGCCGGCCATAAAAATAAATAAACAAACAAGCAAAAAGTTCTGAAACAAGAAAAAAAAAATAAATTAAATAAATAAAATTCTTAAAAAAAAAAAAAAAAAGAATGTTCCGAGCCATTCAGACACCCAGTCCTGACTTTCTCTCAGCCTCAAGTTTTTGCTTACTAAAATGAGTTATCTTTAGCCATCATACTCTCTGAAAAGCTGGAGGAATAAAGAGCTATGAGATTCTCTTAGGCCAAGGACATGAGATCTAATTTCTGTTTGGTTTCTCTATAGTTTGTCTATCAATCCAACAAGAAGGAGCAATTATTGACACGTTATAGAGAGATCCATGGTAGAGAAAATTGTAAGGGACTAGTGAGAATTTCCTAGAACAAATATATGTTTAGCTAGTGTCTGAGGATGACTGTTATACTATTCAGGGTTCTAACAAGAAATAAAGGCCCATCCAAATGGGATAACTGAGGCAAGTTTAATTAAGGAACACTTTACAAAGAGAAGATGAAGTACCCAAGGGCTGGCAACAGCAGGGGCTGAAGGAACAGGTGCAGATCCCACAAGAGCTATGACTATGACCATGGATATAGTAGGACCTGTGACCTTCCATAGAAGAGTGCTAGGGCCCGACGGGATGGCTCAGTGGTCTAAAGCGCCTGCTTGGGAAAGCTTGGGTGGCTTTAGGGACCGCGGGTTCGATCCCCCACCACATGCTATGCCAGCTCTGCCCTCAGGGCAGGCTGAGCCGGCCATAAAAATGAGTGAATAAACAAACAAAGGTTCTGAAACAATAAAAAATAAAAATAAAAAAATTCTTAAAAAAAAAAAAAAGATGAGTGCTAACTAGCAAAGGAGCCAGAGCAATATTTGCCCCAGCTGTGTCTCTTGTCCTGCTGTCTAGTGTCTTCCATGTGTCAAACCCATCAGGAATCCTGAAGGCAAGGGCACTTGATGGAAACTATGCACTGGAGTCAGCTTCCAAGGCCCAGAACAGGAAGGAGGAAGTGCGGATCTCCAGGGGTCAAAAACAGACAGCCAGCCAGCGCCTGCCCCTGAGAATGGAGGAAGGATGGACATGAGAATGACTGGGGTTCTCATCCACTTGGGCCTCACCCTGAGCAAAGAGCAAGAGCCTTTGTAACATCTAGAATCTGGGAAGCTAGCAGCCTGGTGAGCATTAAGAAAGACTTGGACAAGCAACAACCAAAAAGATCACAAGCTGGAGGTACCCCCACCTACCCTCACACCTTTCTGTCTCGTTCTTCTAGCATAGCACCAGGCCCCAAGCTAACCTCGCAGAGGAACCCTGGCAGGCACTTTATGTTTACACTTTCTAGTCTACTCATACTCCGCAAGGCTCTCCTTCCACCCCCCCAAATCTGAGAACCTGCCAACAGCTTCCTTGGTGTCCATTGAACAAAAAGCTTGAATGTCAGGCTCAAGGACAGGACCCCATTGATCTAGGACTTGGAATTAACTACAAGAAAATGGAGAGTCAAGAAGATGTAAATCGTCCCCTGAAATGATCCACAGAAAAGTTCTGGGGTTCAGGATGCAATGCTTGAAAAGATCCATTGCTTGCACACAGCCAGATGCAAGCCACTCTGGGTTCCAGCCAGAAACACACAGCAAGCAGACGGAACATGGCTCTCCTGGTGTACTTTCCCCGCCACCTCTTCTCTCTCTTGGGTCTCTTCCTCTCTATGTCTACTGCTTCCATTGTTCTAACTCAGACCTGTCCCCATCCTTTCTCTTGGTCTCTGATAGCATGCTGTCTCATCTCCCTGGCAACAATTCCAATTCTTTGATTCCTCCTCTCTATTGTTTTGAGATACTACTGCATTTCTAAATGGCAAGCCAAGCATGTCTCACCCTTTCCTCAACACCTCTCAAGGATCCCTTTTTGCCTCTACTATCAAATCCAACCCCCCTACGTATGCAGTCCTGTATGACCTGACCGCACCAACCTCCTTGGTCTCAAGACCTTCAGTCTCTCATTGTATTTCCCAAATGCTGGCTATCCCAAACTACTCCTTCTGATGGTGCTTATTCATGGTTACCTCAGTCCCTTTGCCCATAGCATTCCCTCTTCCTAGAATGCCCAGGATCCTGTGGTTCACCTGCAGAACACCTGCTCATATTCCAAGACCTTGACCAAGTGACACATCCTCCTTGAGGCTGTCCTTGGTGCTACTTGCCTTCCTTCTCTTTGTTCCGCTATCTAGCACTTATTTCTATCACCACACCATTTTCTAATTATTTCTCGATGTTTTTTTCCTCTCCTAGACTATGAGAATCTTAAAGAAAGCTATTACATTTCCTTAAATCTAACATAATGCCTGGCATATAAAATGTGTTTTGTAGCCAATTAGCAATCTGGGTACACAAATGATTTTCCCATCTGTCTGAAGACCTGACTTCTACCTTCTGATAAGCCTCACTGGCTGGACCTATTCAAGACATCTCCGTCCTCTCTTGTCTTTTCCTGCCTGTTTCTAATGCTCATTTTGAACCTAAGTTCCCCTCTGTATAAATGTTGCCAGACCTGGATTGGGTAGCCAAGGAGCTTACCCCAGACCTAGCTGAATGCACTTGCCCACTGGGAGCCCCAGGAGGCTGGAAATGGCAAATGTGCCACAGGGGAATACAGAGCTTTGCTCTGCAACTCAACAGGGGCTGAGCAGAAGGAGCTTTTCTGCTTAGCTCTGAAGGCTATCTAAGCAATTTTTTTTCAGACTTAAGTTTGAGGACTGTTCAAGGCCAGCCTGAACTGCATAGCGAGACCCTGTCTCAAAAAGACAAAAAAAAAGTTTGAGGACTGATGGAAGCTATCTGCCTTTTTCCCCTCTTAGGATCATGAGGTTCTTGCCTTGGAAATCCTGACCCTTGTAGGATGCACCAGATTTCCCTGTACCACTCATCTGACACTACTCATATCCCAGTATCTCTTCCCTGGTCTCATTCCTTCACTTCCTCTTCTCCTCCCCCTTCTCCCTCTTTTTTCCTCTTCCTCATCACAATGGTACCTGTACCTAAACATATCTTTTCTTCTCTTCCTCCTTCCTCCTCTCTTCTTCCCTTCCTTTCCTTTTGCTTTCCTCTTTCTTCTCTCTCTCCCTTCCTTCCTTTCCTCCTTCTTTCTTTTTTTTTTTTAACTTTATTTATTCATTTGTTTACTTATTTATATTATGGCTAGCTCAGCCTTCCTGGGGGTAGGGTTGGCACAGCATGTGGTGCTGAGGATTGAACTGTGGTCCCTGGGATTGCCTAAGCTTGCTTAAGCAGGCACTTGAGCCCACTGAGCTATCTTGCCAGGCCATTCTTCCTCCTTCTGTCTCTCTCTCTCTGTCTCTCTCATTCTCTCTCTCTCTCTCTCTCTCTCTCTCTCTCTCTCTCTCTCTCTCTGTCGTATTTTAGGGAATGGTCTACAGGATGTTCAGAGTCTCATTACTATATTGGACTCATTGTGATCTGCCTCCCAAGAGCTGAGATTAGAGGCCTGCGTCACTAGGCCCCGTCTCAATGGCCATCACAGCGTGCCGATTCGGGGAGCCAGCACCACCGGCCCAGGGATCAAACCCTGGGCTCCTGAGCCTGTTCGAAGGTGCTTCAATCTGTTGAGCTATTTGGCTGGCCTTCCTACCTTCTTTCTCTTTCTTTCTTTTATAGTCCTGGACATCATATGTTGCATACTGGGCAGGCACAAGTATTAAGCTGAATCAATCCCTAGGCCCTTTTCAATTGTTTTTATTCTGACACAGTTCTCCCTAAGTTGCTGAGGCTGGCTTCAACCTTGCAGTTCCCTTCTTTAGCCTCCCAAGTAACTGAGTTTATAGGTACGTGTCACTATATCCTGTACATCCTCTATTTTTTTCCATACCCCCCTGAAATCTTGAGACTTAAAATTTTCCCTTTAATTCTCCTCTTCTAGAGTGCCTTTATTTCCTTTTCCACCTGATGAAAGCCAACTTGCTTTTCAAGGCCATTTCAAACATTGCCTTCTCCAAGCCTTATGGATTCACATCCTTCCTAAGTGCTCACAGCCCCCAGCATTTTATTTGCAGCAGTCACAGAGTCCATCCCAGATTGACAGTGTCCTTCCTAATCCCCTTCCCAAAACTATAAGCTTCTGAGCAGAAATTATTCAGCTTTACATCTCGCCCAGTGCTTTGCACGTAGTAGGCACTCCGTGAATAGTTATTACATCGAATTGAAAAAACTTGAATGCAGGATCATTCATTTTCATTTATTCATTCAGTGAACGGACTATATATGACTGATTCAGGGATATAATGACGGTGTCTTTCATTGATTTCCCCAAAATACTTTTCCATTCATTTATATTTGCTGCTAGATCCATCACTTGGGATAATGAATTTCTTGCCTTCGCTGGCCACTGTGTAAAATTGCAAGCATCTTTACTCATCCCAAATGAGCTCGAGTTGCAAAGCAAACTCGCTTTCCTGTAGTCTCAGGATTTTGTAAATGAGCCTCTAGTCACCTCCTCTGCACCACTTGGGATTTCCTTCATGACCTCACCAGCCTTGAGTCACTCAGCCTTCACTGCTAGGAGGTTTCCTGTGCCCTGGATCTTCTCCAGGACAGGGCTGGAGGGCGCAGCTGAGCCCCGCAGCTAGGACTGTCCAGCGGACACCTGAAGCAATCTGTGCACCTCCGTCTTTGATCTCTTATTCACAGTTCTCTTAGCTCTTGGCCAACAGCCTCAGGGAACTGTCTAAATGAAGAAAGATTTCCAGGTCCTTTGCCAGAACTCTGGCTGATCATGCAGAGTTGAGCACTGGAGAGGGGGTTTTGATGTGTTTATCACCAAAGGCATTGCCTTGCACTTGTCTACATTTAATTGAGTCTGTACCCTTTTGCCCTGAAATCTTCCTGCCAGCTGGACCGCAGGGAAGCTAAAGAACAGCGTCCCCTGGCTGGTCCCCCACCATATAGACAGACGCACACCAAAGGCTATACTTCGGGCTGGGTGCCTGCAGCTGTTTTCTGGCACTCTGTGAAACATGAGTTTCTCCTGTTTCTCCCTGGCTGTCTAATTGGACTCAAAACATGTAAGACTGTCTAAGCCTTCAAAGATCTTGGGGCAGACTTGGGGAAAGACACATCCTAGTACTATTAGCAGTAACACCTGCTTATTAAACATGTCTCACATGCCAGCCTCCTGATATATATAGTCTTTATATTGAGCATTAACTTTAAACTCCGCAACAACCTTGCAAGGTAATTATTTTAACTCCTTTTTACAGATAAAGATAGAAAGACATGAGGAAGTTAAATAGCTTCCCCAAGATCACATAGTCAGCTCCCAGAGCTAGGATCCAGACCAGTTGTGTCTTACTCCAAAACTGGTGTTTTCAGCACTGCATTACATGGTCTCAATACACAAACATCATCATAAAGCAGTGGTCATTAGACTGGTCAAATCTTTCCAGGGTTACCTGTCTCCTGTCTCAATCTAATCTTTTCACACCTGGGCTTAAACTGCTTTTCCTGAGGGAAGCTCCCCGCAGCCCCTGATACTCCTTCCTGTAACACCTGTCCTTGTCCCTTGAAGCCACTATTTAGCCAACTGTGTAATGTTTTCATTTTTTACTGGAAAGCAGGTCCCTGAGGGCAGGGACTATAACACTTTGGTTTGTTGTTTTGTCCTAGTTCCTAGCCAAGTGCCTAACATATAGTAGATGTTCATTAAACCTATCTTCCTTAGAATGGCTCCCTCTGGGAGCTCTTTGAGCTTTCAAGTTGGAGAACTGCCCAAGGGTCCCCTGCCAGGTCCACCTTACCTTGGGAACTTCCTCTGTGGCAGCGACACCAGTAGCCCTCAGCGGCCATCCTCAACCTCCAGTCCCTAGGCTCCTCCAGGATTCCTCAAGAAATAGGGGAAATAGGGTTTCTGCTCCGCCCCAGCAGGGCAGGTGCTGACAGGAGCAGCCCACAGCCGGGATACTGGGTTTCCCTTTGCTAAGCTTTTTCCTGGGAATGATTTAAGGCCCTGAACAGATAAGTGAAGAGCAAACCCGCAATGAAGTCAGCACTCTGCTTATTAAGTGGAAAAAGCTGTGCTCGGCTTATTGAAATGTTCATTAGACAGATATATAGAGATGAGAGGGAGGAGGGAGGGCAGGCCACACCACTGGAGCGGATGGGGCCAGTTGGAGCCATCCAGGCGGGAGGTCTCCGGGGAGGTTTCTGGCTGCCCCAGAAGGAGGGTCACTGGAGCAGGAGGGTAACTCACATCAGAGGGGGCACACCTCTGACTCGAGGATTGGAGAGCAGAAGGAAGGGGCTGCCTGGTGCAAGGGAGCTTTGCCAATGGAGGCTGCTGGCTCTTGGAGCAGTGGATAGAGGGACTTTGGCCCTTTGGGATCAGGGCATCTGGGCCCACTTCTGCATACCATTGCCCCTCTCTTTATTCCAAGGACAGAACTTTTGAAAAACTGTGACCTGGTACATTTGCCCACTGTGTTGCCAGGGAGAAAGGCCTTGCGCAGAGGAGCCACCCTGTGACTTCCTCTCTCTATCTGGCAGGGGCACCTGCCTGCCGTTCTGTGAACCCTGAGTGCCTCCAGAAGGGCTTTTCCTAGGAGTCAAGGGTCCCCCTCAGCCCAGGCAGAGCACAGCTCCTTCAGCACTCTCCCAGCCTTTTGGTCTGTGGGGACCATCCCTGTGGCCTCAGCAGGGCTAGAGCTTCAGAATGAAGTGGCCTTGAAAAAGGCTTTACCACTAGATGAAAATATCATCTCCTAAGAGATGCCAAGGACTTGAACAGGAAGTTTGTCCAGATCAACCCACGCCCCCAGCACTAACATAAAGCCTGGCCCCAAACAGCGATTCTTAGATCCAAAGTTTAATTGGTAGCTGACTAAAAGAGTGAGGTTCTGCTCCTTTCTCCATTCAGATATTGGAAGGAAACGAATCATAATTTGTCCACTGGAGGGGCTGGGGAGATAGCTCTATGGCACAAGTGCTTGCCTGGCAGGTGCAAGGTCATGAGATCGAACACCAGTCTCACAAAATATTAATAATAATAATAATAATAATAATAATAATAATAATAGCTATTATTATTATTAGTCCACTGGGGAGGCAGATGCTGTTTCCCAAACAGTAGAAAGAGCCTCAAGATATTCTACCGTCTCTAGATTCTTTCTGACTCCATCAGTTTGGGTCCTGGGGTGAAGAGGTGGTGATAACTAACTGGATAAGAGAAAGGAGCTCGGCAGGAGCACACATGAGCAGAACAAGAAGGACAGTGTGTCTTGCACTTCTGTGCACTTTCACTGGTAGCAGTCTTCTTTATCTGTCCTCCATTTATTGATCCAGTTGTTGGGCTTCTGTCACCTGTCAAGCACTGTACAAGCACTGAGGTCACCTCACTGAGTGAGACCACACTGTCCCTTACCCATGTGTAACTATAGCCTTGTGGGATATAAAGACCATAACAATTCTTCTTCATTAATTCTTTTATTCAGAAAACAGTGATGCCAAACTGGACTCCTGGGGATGGAAAAATGAATCAGATATGAATCCTGCCCTAGAGGAGTTTACAGTCTGAGGTACATGAACAAATAAATAGATGACTGTAAAACAGCATGCTAAAAGTACTGAGTGAACCCAGTGGAGAGTAGGGAAGTCTTCCTGGAAATATTTGATTGTGTCTTTAAACAAGAATGTCTAACAACCAGGCAAACATTCAGAGAGAACGAATTTCTAGCCAAAAAGATATGGAGTTGAGGGGAAGTTCAAATAGTTCCATCACAGGAAACAGGAGTACTAAAGGCCTAGGCTGGGCCCACATCCTGGAGGAATTTCTATGCTGTGCTGAGGAGTTAAGCCCATTCTGAAGGAACTGGAAGTCCCTGAAAGGAAAGATCTCAGAACAGTGTGGAAGAGGAGTCATCCAGAGGGTCCAACCACATGCAGCACCCACTTGGGAGCCATCTTGGAGACTGACACGGTTTATCCCCAAGAGGTTTGTGTAGTAGAAGCTTGGTCCCTAGTATAGCAACATTAAGAACTGGTAGAACCTTTAAGGCACAGAGTCTAGTGGAAAGGAATGAGGTCACTGGGGTGTTGTCATCAGAAAGAATCAATGCTGGCCTCCTAGAGTTGGTCCCGGCCCCCCTCCCCCCAGTGAGCTGTTTGACAACCCCACCTCATGTGTTTAGTTCTTTCTGTGATGAGCCATTTCAGGGCTGGTGAGATGGCTCAATGGTCTAAAGCACCTGCCTGCTTAGGAAAGTTTAGGCAACCGCAGGGACCGCAGTTCCATCCCAGGCACCACAAGCTACGCCAGCCCCACCCCCAGGGCAGGCTGAGCAAACCATTATTCTTTTTGGTTTTCAACCATATTGCAACACAATCAGAGGATCAAGGCTGTACAGTTCAGACCTTCTTGCCACCAGAATCATGAGCCAATAAACCTTTTCCTAATAAACCACATAACTTAGGTACTTTATGTTGCAACAGAAAATAGCTTAGTGTAACAGCCATTGTTAATTTCCTGTCATCTTGTTTTGTTTTCATTTTGAGTGTTTTTTTGTTTTTACTTTTTAGTTTTTCTCTTTAAAATAAAAAAAGAAATTTTCTAGAAAATATTTAAAAAGAGCATAGACTGGTCTCACAACGGTCTATGAGAGAGATGGCATCATCTGCCTAGGGCAGTGCACTGGGAAGGAGAGTGTGGGAACACGTCACATGGCTGAGCCAGTGGTTTGAACAGGGCTTAGTGATTGATAGACACAGGAAGTAAACAAGTGGGGGAACAGTGCATTTCATAAG
>PVJA010042853.1:0-17088 GCA_004027025.1 Myocastor coypus | reverse complement strand
TCTCTGAAGTGTGTCAACAGCAAATATGATAGTGCTGCTTCCTGTCCTGTTGGGATGAAGAAAAAAACAAAACAAAAACTCAAAGTGCATGCTGTGCCTCCCCAGTGGACACTACTTCTGTGGTGTCCTTTGTTTCCATGCAGCTACCAAAGAGTTGTGCAATTCTGGCTTATAATTTGTGAACTTACGAGGTTAGTGAGTCAGAGCAGCAGAGGGACTCCCAGAACTGGAGACACAGTGAGTGTCATGCTCCAGGCTGTTGGGGGTGGGAAGGCTGGAAACGGTGAGGAGTCCATGGGCTTGTGTTTCTGTGTTATGTTCTAAATCATGAATTTAAGAGTCTTGAGGGCCAGCAAGATGGCTCAGCAGTCTAAAGTGCTGCTTAGGCAAACTTAGGCAGCTGCAAAGACCTGCACCACTTGCTGCGCCAGCTCTACCATAGGGCAGGCTGAACTGGCCATAATATTTAAAAAAAAAAAAAAAAAAGTCTTGAGAAGCACTGATGCACTGCATATTTTTTCTCTCTTTAGTTATATGCTTTGCCATTATAGCATAATTTCATTCAAATGTTTTGTGCCTTTTTCCTTTGAGAAAAACTTTAATGTTCCAACAAAATATAAATACAAATATATAACAAAGACCCAAATTTATCACCCGTATTTAACAGCTTCTATGTTTTCCAAATTTGACTCTGTCGTTTATAAAAACAAAGTACTCTAATGTACCAATATTTCATTTACTTATTTTTTTGATTAAATAATACCAAGGTAATAAACATCAAATTTCATTTGTAAGAAGTAATACATTTTAGTATTCCAGAAACCTCTCTTGTGCCCCTTTATTGTTATAAAGAATAATTTCTTTATTCTTGCTTCAACAATGAATATTAATTTTTTAATTGAGATTACATTTTGTGTTTATCATCCACTCACCTAAACATCCCCTGAAACACTAAAATTTAGTTTTACTTGTCTTTGAACTTCAGTTAAATGGAACTATATCATATTGCTGTGCTTGGCTTCTTTAAATCATCACACTATTTATGAAATCATTTATTACTAACAGCAATTAATTTCCACTGGGGTTCAGCATCCCATTGTGTGATCCTCTCATTTAGGTATTTATTTTTCTTAATGAATACTTGAATGATTTCCAGCTTTGGACATTTTTTTTTATCTGGATTCTCCAGAAGAATAGAGCCTGTGGAATGTATAGCTAGCTAGCTAGATAGACAGACAAATAGATAAATAGATATTTATAGTACTATAATTATCAGCACCAATAATAGGTAGTGAAATTTAGCAGCTGACAAACTTTTGTAGCTAATGGGTTTATATTTTAGATCATAAGGGCAAACTACAAACATATATTAAATTGGGAATTTGTATTTAAATTAGTTTCCCTGAGTTTTGCCTGATCACCTCCTCTTGTATCTGGAGTCTTCCAGGCAGACTTTCACCAGTTACCTGTTGTCCCCTCTGACAGAGACAGAGAGAGAGAGAGAGAGAGAGAGAGAGAGAGAGAAAATATTTCATTTAACCACCAGCTTGATTTTAGCTCCATTTCTTCAAGTTAGTCACTATTGTATATTTAGTTTATAACTTCCTTTTTTTTAACTCAAACTTTTATTAAGAAAATTATTACTTTATAATGACTCCTGTTATAAAATAGGTAATATTCTGCTTGGAAATAGATTTAAAAATTTTGTCCTGGAGCCAAGTGTGGTGGCATATATTATAATCTAGCACTCTAGAATTGCACATTTGAGTCCAACTGAGCAATTTACTGACCTGATAAGACCATGTCTCAACATAAAAAATAAAAGTAACAATGGGCTGGGGATGTAGCTCAGCATAAAAACTCTGGGTTTAATTATCAGTAGCAAAAATGTGTTTTTTAATTAATAAAAAATAAGGAAATGTAACAGCATTGTTCCAGTCTCTGGGCATCTGAACACACTTAACATCATGTCTTAGCAACATACACCTACTGCTCTCTTAGGCCCCAGATCAGCTGCAGGCTCCTTCTGCTTTCTTGGGGTCAGCATATGAAAGTACAGAAGTGCCTTGAACCAGAGCTCAATGACTCCCAAATGTCTCTTTACTTATTTAGACTGAGAGTGTTTTTGTTGGGCTTATCAGTACTCTTCCTTATAAGTAAGCCAGATCTTGTTGGAGCCACATGCCTCATGTGGTGATGGTGACAAAATGAGTGGAAGGGAAGGACTGCGGTGCTTCAATCCAGCACATAGATTGATTGTTGTGCTTGATCATGCATTACTAGGCTTGCATATCTGTTAAGACATTTTTGTTAACAGATGTAGCTTTAACATTTGGTGCAAAATGAAATGAAGAACTTTGCTAAAAAAAAAAAAAAAAAAAATCCTGAGAACCACTTCTGCATTTAACTTTAGTCTTTCTTTTTTTTTTTAATTTATTTTTTATTTTTTATTTTTTTCTTGTTTCAGAAACTTTGTTTATTCACTCATTTTTATGGCCGGCTCAGCCTGCCCCGAGGGCAGGGCTGGCGCAGCATGTGGTGCCGGGGATCAAACTGCGGTCCCTGAAGCTGCCCAAGCTTTCTCAAGCAGGCGCTTTAGACCACTGAGCCATCCCGCCGGGCCCCTAACTTTAGTCTTTCATTTGTTTATTCACTCAACTAGTTAACAGATACCTTAGGTTGGGTTTTCTTTTCTTTTTTTCTTTTTGTTTGGTCTTTTTGAGACAGGGTCTCGCTATGTAATTCAGGCTGCCCTTGAGCTCACTTTTGTAGCCCAGGCTGGTCTTGAACTCACACTGATCCTCCTGCCTCAACCTCTCAAGTGCTAGGATTACAGGTGTGCACCACCACACCCGGCTATAGGTTGGGTTTTCTTGAAGCAGTGTTAGAGAGGATAATGTTGGAGTAAGTGATTTTACAAAGCAAGCTTAGGCCAAACCAATAGGGAACAGAAGAAATCAGGATGAGACTGGGCATAGGATGTGACTGTGGCTGTAGTGCCAGCTCAGCCTGCACATAGGAAGCTCTGCAGTGTGATGGTTTTACTTATATCTCACATGGGAGCAAGATGGCCAATGGTTTTTGCTCATATGTAAGTGGCTGGGTAAAGGCTGCCCACTGGTAGGGAAAAGCAGGGAAACTTGAAACCTGACAGGCATTTTGAGGAAAGTAGCTCCCACTGGTGGGTGGAGATTATCTAGAGGAAGGGTTAGTTGTGAACTTTTTGAAATCAGTGCTGTAGCAGCTGGAGGATTGGTATATGTAGTACTTTTTTTTGTACCTGGATTTGAATTTAGGACCTTGTGCTTGCCAAGCAGGTGATTAAGCACCTGAGCTGTACCTCCAGCCCTGGCCAAGTATATTTTGATGGTAAAGAGATTTTTGGAAGGTACCACCGCATGTGTAACAGCCAGCAACCCTTTACTGAGCTCCTCTTATATCCCTGGCACTATGCTAGACCTTGAGAACACAGAGATAAACTTGATAGACAAAGATAACTACTACCAGCAGGTTTTCTAAGTGATAAGAATACATACAATAAACAAATGATTATAACAATGGTGTCCACAATGTCTAAAATTTAAATATGGTAGGGTAGAAATGGGAGACTAATTAATGAGTAGAAATCAAACACAGATAAGTTTTTACAGCAATGGTTGTTTTCAGAATCATGCAAGAATCAATAGCAAAACATTGTGACATTTCAACAAATTGAGAGACTTGCTATTTTAGGCTCAGCATGTGAATTGACCAAGGTAGGATGGTTCTGTACTAGAATAGCTAAGTCTTCATCTAACAGTCACTAAAGAGTTGTGAAAACTTGGACTGATGACCACTTAGAATAGGAATATAGCCAGTAGACAAAAGGTATTCATGGCTATGTATTGAAACAGCCATAGCTCTCTCAGTCTGAAATTCTCTATCAAGTCTACCTGGAAAATTCCTACTTTTTCTTGAAGATAATAAGTAAAAATCTTTTATTATGGAAAAAATGTTTAAACTTCTCCTTGTCCTTTTCTTTCACAAGGAAGTATTGTTTCCTTGCTTTGTGCCACCATTAGCATATAGTGTTTTTTTTAAGTGGGATCAAATAGAATTTTCTGTGTTTGATAAATGAGATTGAAGACTGTGTACTGAGCTCCAATGAGTGCAGTCAGTATTCCCCTTCTTCCCTTTGAATCTGTGTAGATGTCTTTGTGAACTTGTATTCAATTATTGAAATAGACTGGCTTTTGGGTTAGGCCTTTAAGTCACACAAATAAAAGTCTGGCAATCACATTGTTCTCCCCAAAATAAACTTAATTTTTAATGAGAGCAGACAGCTTTTTTTTTTATTAATGAATAAATAGTAAGAATATTTTTAAAGTACTGATTTTCAGTTTCAGAACTAAAATTTCTGAAAATTTCATTTTTATAACTTTTACTGATGGTGAGTTTAAAGGCCAGAGACCTAAAGCAAGTTCTTCCAGTGTACCTATCACTCATTATCAAAATTACATGTGCCTTTCTGCATCTTCCCTAATGGGTAGTATGCTTTCCTTAAGGGGAAAGATATGTTTTCAGCTGCCTAACTCCAGTGTGATGCCCAGAGTATGGCCAATGTTCCATACACAGTTGTTAGACAAAGGTATAAATGACATATGTCTTGCATGTGCAGCAGGCTTTCCCTCTGAAGCAGATAGTTACCCAGAGGCTCTTCTAATGGCTTCACAGTTTCAATTAAATGAAAATCAGACTCTAGAATAAAATTTATTATTTTTAAATAATTACTTCATTGAACTAAAATTTGCATACCACATAATCTGAAAACTTAAAATGTAAGATTAAGTGGATTTTGGCACATTGACAAAATGCTATAGTCATAACCACTGTGAAATTTATATCAGTTTTTGTTATTCTACAACAAAACACTCTACCCACTAGTTTGGTCTCCCAGTCCCTCCTCTAAATCTAGTCAACAGCTGAGCTACTATCTTCATGGTGATTTCTTTTTTGTTTTTTTTCCTAGCACGAAATTTAAAAGATGCTAGCATCTCTTAAATCTTAACTTCCAGTAACTCAGTACAGCCATAGAGGATATAATTAGAGTACTTGAAATGCATCCACTTCCCCAATCACTACTGAACACCTGTTGCATGCTGCTTACTTTTCTAAGCATGAATTGTAAGCAAACGTAAGTGCTAGTATAGCCTGTATGTTTATACTCCAGTTTGTGATACAAGAGAGAGAATGACATAATTAAAATGTTTACTTTGTTAGATGGTGATAAATGTTTTGGGGAAAACAAAGCAGAGAGGGGAGAACCAGACCAGGGTAACTTAGCTCACCTATCTAGCTTTTTCCTCCTGACAAACCTGTATTCTAGACATGTGTTATGGTTTGTGTGTAGGTAGCTCCCCAAAGCCTCATGTAGTCATGGAGCTGTGGCTTCTGGAATTTGTAATCAATTATTGTGAGAATGGGTACTGCACCTCTCCTGGGGCAGGTGATTTGCATTTCAATGTTAAGGAGGAAGAGAAGTTAGCTGCTGCAAACTCTCTTCCAGCTATCTTGCTCTTGTGTGCTGCTATGGAAGGTTGCCCTCTGCCATATGCCACTCTGCCTTAGAGCCAGCTGAACATGGACTGAAACCTCCAGTAACTGTGAGCTAAATAAACTTTTCTTTCCCTCATTTTGAGAGTCAGATATTTGTCCCAGCAATGAAAGCAGAGTAACTAAGACAACATGTTAAATAACTAGGTACTTCTTGAAACTTCTTTTTCATCTTCAAACTTTTCCATATCTAGTACTTGCTCTGTCTAGAAGCACCTTCTATCCATCCTTGATAGTTAAAAGACAGAGTGCAACATCAACACCCTGTCTTCTTCAGTCAGACTCAATCACCTTTTCTGAGTCTCCATTGAACTTTGGTTTGATTGTGGTTCCTTTTATTTTATTAGTTCATGTATGTGGTATGCCATGAATACATTCATTATAGGTAGGTAGTGCACAAACATGACATATCCTATTTCTTTTTATATCCCGTTCCTTTCCCTGTTCCATATTTTAGTTTCTTCTCATTTATCAAAGACATATCTTACCTATTTTCTGTTCTATTATAGTTCTTATGACTTCTGATGTGAATTATAATTACTTTATATCTGTCTGTCTCCCTTTCATGTGCACTTCATGAGAGCAGGGTCTCTTGAGTTACTGGTGTATAGTGAGACCTCAGTTCACAAACTGCTTCTTTTTTTTTTTTTTTTTTTTTGTGGCTCTGGTTGCAAATGAAATGGATGAGAACGATCACATTCAGTGGTTAAGTTCAATGTTGACCTTATGGGGAAATTCGACTCAGTTCTCATCCAACTCAGTTTGTTACCATAATTGTGGAAAGAATTACATTTGTGAACTGAGATGCCACTATATAACCTGTTATGCCTAGAACTCTGCTTTATACATTAGACACACATAATTAATATTTAATACATTCATTGATTCAGTCACTCTTGGCCAAACATTTATTACTTGCCTACAAGGTAAAATGCATGATGCTAGGAATATATGCTACTCCTTGTGGAATAGTTACTATTTTAGGTATTACTACTATTTAGTTAAGGTTAGTCAGAGCAGACGCAAAGCCACACACACACTCAGTACTCATTATGCTATTCCATGTGGGAGAGACAATCATACAAATGGCTAAAAAAGTATGTTAAATGTAGGGTACTTTCTGTGGAGCATTGTTCAACAGCAAGGTAGAGGTGAAAAGTGAGAAGTGCTTCTAAGAGCAAGCAAAATTTGAGCCAAATATTTAAAAACAGCCATTCAAACAATAGAAAGAAGCAAAGGGAAGGAGAGGAACGGAGGGAGTGAGGGAGAGAGAGAGAGAGAGAGAGAGAGCACTTTCCAGAAAAGGTGTGTACAGTGTTTAAGAAACTTCTAGTAACTTAGTGTAGTCTTAGTTTGAGCAAAGGAGATAAAACACACCCATTTCTGCGAAAATTGTTGAGTGCCTACTGTATGCTGGTTACTCTTTCAGGCCTGAGTGATTTATCAGTAAACAAAAGAACTTAAAAATGCAGCTTTCATGTTTTTACTCTGGTTGCTGGTAAGACAGAGAGAAGGAAGGAGGAAGGGAGGAAGTGAGGGAGAGAGAGAATTAAAATGTTTACTATCCTGGGTATGGTGGCACTTAGCTGTAATCTCAGCACTTGGGAGGCTGAGGTATAAGGATTGAGGTGCATTCAAGGCCAGCCTAGACTACATAGCAAGACCCCATCAAAAAACTGGCTTGAGACAGGAAGATCTTGATGAGTTCAGACCCAGCCAAAGCTACATAGTAAGTTCAAGGTTGTCATGAATGGCATAGTGAGGCACTGTCTCAAAAAAAAAAAAAAAAAAGAAAGAAAAGAAAAGAAAAGAAAGAATCTGTGCCAGGTAATGTTGGTGATGACAGTGAGATAAAGTAAGGAAGGAAGCCAGAGCTAGAGTAACAACAGTCTTACATAGATTGGACAGGGAAGTCCTCATTGAAGAAAATTAGAATTTCAATAGCTCTGGATAGAGCCTATTTAAAGTTTTTCTTTGCCCTTATAAAATGTTTGTTTCATTTGTGTGTTAAACATGCCTTTGTGAGTGTGTGTCTGTGTGTGTGTGTGTGTGTGTGTGTGTGTGTGGCCTTGAGTCTACTCTGACCAACCTTAAATAAATAACAGTAATGCCTAAACCCAAATGAGAACACAACAGATGAACCACATCCTCATCTTCACCTTGAAAGACCTGAAGAGATTGCCCCGAAGATGGGAAAAATTTTCAGTCTCAAGATGACACAGCTTTATGAGCTCTTTAAGAGATGCAGTTGCTGACAGGCCTCAAGGCAGAAGTCAGGAAGTACTGCACATAGCATCTTTACTGCACCATTTTGGAAGCTGTCCATAGTGATTACCCTGACATAGTTCACAAAGCAATGAACAAAGATTTCCATTTATAGCCACTCATTTATTTAATTTGGGGTTGAAGAAATAATGTGATAGGTAGCAGAACAGCAGTGGTGTCCAGATGCTGAACTTGCTGCGCAGCGTCAGCTGTCTTCCCTTCAACCCAGCTTTTGGAAGACACAAGCTCAGGACAATGGCTTCTTGTTAATGTTTTCCTACTGATCACTTACACATTCTGCACTGAAACAAACTGCATGTGTTCTTGAATAAATTTGAAAACCTAAATCAGATTTTAAGGTAAAACATAAGATAATAAAGAAATGCACATAGATGACCACTTTGATCCATGCTCTCTAAATCCTCAGAGGAAAAAATCAATCAATCAATCAATCAATGAATCAATCAATCCTCAGAGGTATCTGGACTTTCTCCTCTGCCATGAAAATAACCCTACAAGATAGACTAAGGTTGAAGTAGACTCTAACTTTTCTGCTAAAAACAATATATTTTATTTTTCTTACAATGCACTAGTGTCCATTTTAAAGAAAACATATGATTAAAGCTTAATAAATCATAAATTATAAAAACATAGGCACAAAATTACTTTAATAGTATTTATAGATAATGTGTTATAAAAATGCCTTTTGGGATATTAGAAAAACAAATGCTTTAGCCGGGCGTGGTGGCGCACACCTGTAATCCCAGCACTCGGGAGGCTGAAGCAGGAAGATCGGTGTGAGTTTGAGACCAGCCTGGGCTACAAAAGTGAGCTCAAGGCGAGCCTCAACTGCACAGTGAGACCCTGTCTCAAAAAGACAAAAAAAAAAAAAAGAAAGAAAAACAAATGCTTTAACATTTTAACAGATCTAGGGAAAGCATGCCTCATATTATAGATTTACATAGGAGCAGACTACTTACGATTTGTCTTGACGATTATAAGTTTTTTAACTTTTATTTCTTTAAATTTCTGTGGTGAAATAGCTTTTGATATTTATTTAGGCTTATATAAGAGCTACTTCATACTGTAGTCAAGGTGGCACATTACTAATACAGTGAGATAAGTTTCTTTATATATTTTATGACTGTAAGCTCATTAAAGTAAGGAGTTCCTGTTTTGTTCACAGATACTTCTCCAGTATCTAAACCAACACCTATTATCAGATGTTGAACAAATATTAGTTGAAAGATTGAGCAATATCAAAATATGGAAATGTACTTGTTTATTAATTTTTACTGTTTATCACATTTATGTTGTTACTCAATTGATAGTCTTTTAAAAATATTTGTCTGATAAAAAAGCCTTAATCATCCTCACCCTCTGGATACTTCTATGTGTATAGCTTTGTATTTCTTCCTTCATTCTATTCTTCTATTTCCTTTTTTTTTTTTTTAATGTATTTGAATCAGGGTCTCACTATGTAGCAGCTATGCAGCTTGGACTTGTAATGACCCTCCTGTTTTCAGGCTCCCCAGTGCTGGGATTATGGGTGTGCATCTCCATGACTGGTCTCAGTGGCTCAGTGTGCCCAGGGGCTGGGCTGGCACAGCATGCATGGGGATTGAACTTTTGTCCCTGTGATTGCCTAAACAGGTGCTTAGTCTGCTGAACTGTCTCACAGGCCCTTCTATTTGTTTTTAAAAACTGATTACAAATATATTTTTTATTCTAATAAAGGACTTGCATGCTGTCTTGTGTTTTGTCTAAGAAAGAGTAAATTAAGTCCCTGCAAAGAATTTAGGTCAT
This sequence comes from Myocastor coypus, assembly GCA_004027025.1. Classification (NCBI taxonomy): domain Eukaryota; kingdom Metazoa; phylum Chordata; class Mammalia; order Rodentia; family Myocastoridae; genus Myocastor; species Myocastor coypus. The sequence goes on along the minus strand of PVJA010042853.1, from coordinate 7,425 downwards.
TTTGAGTCCCTAGATTTGCAAATCTAGAAAGCTAGTTTTTGTTACTTTTCTCATTGCTGAGATGAAGAACCTGACACTCAAAGTTAAAAGAGGGAAGATTTTTTTTGGCACAGAGTTTGTAGAGGTTTCAGTCCATAATCAGCTGGCTGCAAGGCAGGGTGGCTCAGCAGAGGGGCATCACAGAGGAGAATCAGTTCATGGGGAGGGGCGGGCAGGAAGGCAATGAAGTAGTAGGAAGCAAGCAAGCAAGGGACAAGTCTCCTCTGTATCCCTGTTTTGCCATAGGATACTCTCCCTTAAGTAGGGTAGCACTCATACCTAGGGTAGGTCAGCCTTCATCCTAGCATGAATTCATCCTATGAATTAATCCGGGCTTCATGTGATTGATCCTAGAATCACATACCTTCCATTCAACCACCTCTAGAAAACTCCAGCTATGACCACATGAGGCTTTGTCGGGGACATCAAGATACAAGCCATAACACAAAGTAAAGGCAAAAGATCAATTTTGTCTATACCAGTTTACTAGATTTGCCTTTCTTTTTAAAGACTGGATGACTCAGACTGTTCAGAGTTTCTGAAAAGACTTGGTTATAGTCATGCCTTTGACAGTTGGAAAAATCTTTTTATCTCTCGTTACCCTTCCTTTTCCTTTTCATCACCCCCTCCTTCTTTCTCTTACTAAGTTGCCCATGTTGAGCTTCAGCTTGGACTTAGAATCTTCCTACCTTAGCCTCCCAGAGTGCTAGGATTATAGTTGTGTGCCACCAGGTCCAGCTTAAAATTTCCTTTTATTTATTTTTTTTCCTAGTTGTGTGTGTGTGTGTGTGTGTGTGTGTGTGTGTGTGTGCGCATGTGCATGTGTTTGTGTATGTGCAGGGTCTCATTACACAGTTTGAACTCATAATGATCTTCCTGTTTTCAACCTCCCCAGTGCTAGGATTATAGGAGCATGCCACCATATCCAGACTTGTTTGCTGAGCTCAACATGCCCAGGAATGGGGCTGGCGCATCATATGGCACCAGGGATCAAACCCCAACCCCTGTGCTTACCTAAGCAGATGCTTAGTCTGCTGAGATACCTCACTAGCCCTAAAAATTTCCTTTTAAGTAGTGTTAATATTGTAGTACTAGGAAATGTAATGAAGGTAAATAGAGTTTGACAACTAAGTGTGGTTTCAAATGTTCAGCTATTATTAGGTAACAGTTTTGCTGTCCTGTTGTCTACTAGTGTTCCCACCACAAACCTTCCTCTCAGTGTGAAATGTTGCATCCCTGTAGATGTCCTTCAATGTTACCCCTTACTGTATTCTTTCCACTTTTGGTTTGTTAAGACTTTTTGCATTTAGACATATCAGTGATGAGTGATTAAGATAAACAATATGTCCTTCAAAACAATGATTTAAGAAATGGAGTCTTTTTAGTCCGTTTTTCAGAAATGATGTATTGTTATTGTTATGGTTTGTGTATAGGTGTCCCCCCAAAGCCTCATGCAGTCATGAGGCAGCTTCTGGAATCTGTAATTGATTACTGTGGGTGTGGGTGCTGTACCTTCCCTGGGGTAGGTGATTTGCATTTCAGTGTAAGGGAGAAAGAGAAGTTAGCTGCTTGAGCTGCTGCTATTCTCTCCCTTCATGCTCTTGCCTCTTGCTCTTTGCCTGCCTCTAGCCATGAAAGGTTGCCCTCTGCCATGTGCCTCCCTGCCTTGGGGCCAGGTGAATATGGACTGAAACCTCCAGTAACTGTGAGCTAAATAAATCTTTCCTTCCTTCATTTTGAGTGTTGGGTGTTTGTCCCAGCAATGAGAGAAGAGTAACTAAGACAGTTATCTTTCCTGAAAGTACTCAACAACCTCAAACTGCTATTTGTACTAATATTTGTTCTCCTTTTTTGCCTTTTCTTTTATGTTACTGACTTCTTTGTCAATTATATTCTGTACTAAATCCCTCTTAGAAATGAGTAATTTTGAACTTTAAGAAATTAAGGTGCACATATATTACAGTTAATGCTTAAAATTTTTACTTTGGCCAATTTTACATGCTGATGTCTGATAATCTGAGTAACTATATTGAAAACAGCAATGTGCAGTATAACAATCACTGTTGAGTACCTATCATAAGATATTAAGTTTTTTTAAATTATATATCATTTCTAATATACTTAAAATAAAGTCTACTTAAGTCATTAAGATGTATTATGTACATGTACCACTTTCACACATGAAATGTAAACGTGTACTACATATATATATAACATGTATTAATAAAATATTAAAAACAATAAAAAATAATCAATTTGGGCTAAAAAATCAAATTAAAGGATTGTCCCAACTGTAGGCTTAACTGGGTGCTTTGGTTTTTATGGATGTTAGATGGCAACATGCTTATAACAAGGATTATATTTATTTGAAGGTCCGAGCAAATTTCTTTCCAAATATGATAGAATTAATTGATATATTTGTATTTGATGTCTGACATTTTGCATTTTTTTTTCCCTTGATATGAGGAAGTGAATGGGGCCTTGTGCTTGCCAAGCAGGTTCTTATGCCACTGAGCTATCTTGCCAGCCCTATTTTGCATATATCTCTCTATTGGTAAAAATTACAAGTGAGCTCTTATTTTAAAGTCACTGTTGTGTTTCATACATTGAGGCATCTGTTCAGTGCCTCCTTTCAGGCATCTTCTGTCCCTCCTTTCTCAGGTTTGGCTCATGTTATTGATTGGAGTATTCCCATTGCCACTTTTACTGTAGCGAGCTTTAAAGTTGAAGGAAATTTTTATCTGCTCTTTGAAATTCTTGTGCATCTTCTTTCCTCCCTCACTCTTGGGTTTAACTGTTACTATTTATCCGGATGAAAATTCACCACAAATCTATTAAGATGTGACTCATTAAAATAGCATTCTCAAAATAAATATCACAATTTTGAGATCTTTGACTTCTCAGTAAATGAGAAGATATTAGCTTAGTGTACCTTTATAACCAGCATTTCAGGACAGATGTAAAGGCCAATTTTATTTCTTATTTTAACAAAAACTTGATCTTGACACAATTTAATTACTTCAGTTGCATCTAGAATAATTTTGTTACTATTGATACATTAATAACTCCAACTTGAAAAAAAGCATTAAAATCACAGTTAAATATGAATAGTGCTCAGCACAGAATTTTTGAGCCTATTTATTGGCACAGGCTTTCAATTATAGTTTGTAAGCTGTAAGAATTGAGAACTATTTGGGGGCTGGGGAGATAGGTTTGTGGCACAAGTGCCTGCTTGTAAGTTCAAACCCCAGTCCCAACGGAAGAAAAAAAAGAAACTTAAACAAGAATTTAGAACAATTGGTGGTAACATAAATGTCAACAATTAGCTGAACATTCTGGTTAATTGATGAAGCATTACTGGTAAATGGAAACCATCCTTTAATAAACAGTATGTGACAAAGGTGTATTATACCTTTTCCATAGTATTGTTAAAATTGTTCACTTTTTTCTTCCTTATATTTTGAAATTGTTTTCAGAGGAACAACTCAAATAATGACAATTTCAGTAAAATATTCTGTTAGTGTCAGTGTTTCTTGTTTAAAAAGTTAATACTTCTGATCCAAAATACTCATGAGTTTGGAGAAATTATTTTAATAATCTCTATAAAAGAAATATGTTGCCTTTGAGAATCCATTCATAGCTATCTGTAACAATATAGTAACCACCTTATCACTTATTAAGTTGAAGTTTATAATATTAGGGGATGTCTTAGACATCAAGCTTATTTCTTATTGTCTTAAGTGCTCTGCAGAAGGTAGTACATTGTCCTCTAGCCCTGTATAATCAGGGTAAGTGACTGAAACATAAGTCAACCCATTTTTAAGCTCAGTATCATTTTACATATTTTACTAGCTTTTTCTTTTCCTTTGAAGCACAAGATGAAAGGATCAGTAAGAACAGAACAAACCACTTTATCCTAAAATTCCTCTTTGTCACAGACTATTCATTGAGAATGGAATCCAAATGGATCATTTGGATTTTCATTTTAGTCTCTTTTGGAGATCACCTGATTTATGCTGCTCCCCTCAAATATATGATTTTTATTTCTAGCACAAACATCTTTTGAGAGTCTTATTGTAGGAATTTGTATGCCACCAGAATTCATATATTTTAGAGCAAACTCATGTTTCTCTTTAAAATGAGAATTCAGCTTGAATTTACTCCTCTTAATTTGTTATGAGTTGTTATACAGTGAGTATATACAGTATTAACTGAATTTCCTTCTACTGACAATGCTGCAAGGGTTTCTTTTTCCTTTTTGGTTCTAGAAGGTGTCATGTTGTTGCCCATTAAATATGTGTTAGGTAAGGTGAGAAGTTCTCTATATTGCTATAAAAATCAGTGTGAACATATCTTTTTTGCTTCCTCACCCACTCCCTTCTCTGTTGCTAGAATATTAACAGTGAATTTAAGTGAGTTAAACTCTGTTCTTGATTTGTTCAATACTTTTAAAATTAATTTGTCAGCAAAAGATAGTATGAAATATGTCTGAGAGTAAATTTATATGACTTGCACATACAGAAAATTGATACATGACCATCATAACATTGTACAAGAAAATTTTTCTTCATAGCAAAAGTTGATAAGCATCAATTGCCGTAATATGTTTTTACTTTCCTTGCCATTTTCTATGTAGAAATGTTTTGGTTTTTACTGAAGATAAAAGAATAATTCTTTGGAATAAATTCTTTATAAAGTGTCTAAACTTAATAAAGAAAAACAGTGTCTGAACTGTTCGTCACTGGGATAGGTGCTGAGCCTTGTGAGGGCCAGGATCCTGGGAGAGAGAGCTTGGAAGGGGAGTGGCAGTGGGCCAGACCCCAAGGGGATTAAGAGTGAGAAGCACCATTTGGCCAAATTAAAAGGAGAATACCTGAGGGCTAGCGAGATTGCTTAGTGGACTAAGTGCCTGCTTACAGGGGTTCCATCACCAACATTCATGCTGTGCAGGCCCTGCCCCTGGCATACTGAGCCAGTGACTGAGTTTGGGCATGGTGGCACACTCCTATAATCCCAGCGCTGGGAAGGCTGAAAGCAGGAAGATCACTATGAGTTAGAGCTGCATAGTGAGACCCTGTACCAAATACATAAAACACAAAATAAAACAACAACAAAAGAATCTACAGGAGAATTCCTTCAAGTTAGGTATAAATAAGGCAGGAAGTCTAGAAATTTTGTGCATTAATAATTATTTTGCTGTCATGTCTACTCAGCTGGTAAATGAAAGCTCTGTTACAGAAATTACCCACTACAGTAGCAAGTCTGGAGTCAACTCAGCTGGAGTGTGTAATGGACATAAATCGTCAACTCTCATTTCTTTGGCTAGTCAATCCCATGTGTAGTTTCTTCACATGCTGTGATTTCTAATACCAACTTATAAACTAATTATGACATTCCTTATGTTTAAGAAAACCAGCCTTACTGATTTACTGCAGTATGTTTAGGATTTTCTATTTTTAAAAATATGAGATTTATAAACTAATATGTTTGAAATTCTATGTACAGTATCATTGAGTGTTACCTACAGGGTAGTTTTTCTACCTTTCATCATTTTTATTCCACTGTTTGAACCAATATTTGTTGAACTCCTAAGTAAAACATCTACTAGATGTTGGAGACAAAATGAGGAGCAATGTAGAAATGTTCTACACTCTTAGGTTCTACAGGTTGTATAGGAAGATAGATGTTAAAATAAGTAAATTTGATATAGTGTGTTCAGGAGAGAAAGAGGAGAGATCAAAACCCCACAGGGTACTTTGGCACAATAACCTAACTTGGTCTACAGAGGGCTAAGAAGATATTTTCCATAAGTGCTATCTATCCCTTTAAAAGCTTGAAGATCAAGTTAGGCAAAGAAATCTTAACACTAGCAGTTAGAACAACAATAACTAAAGTTAGCATGCAGGGCTGGCGAGATGGCTCAGTGTCTAAAGCACCTGCTTAGGCAAGTTTAGGCAACCGCAGGGACTGTGGTTCAATCCCCAGCATCACATGCTGTACCAGCTCCACCCCCAGGGCAGGCTGAGCCAGCCATAATATATATATAAAAAAATAAAAATAAATTAATAAATAAAATAAAGTTAGCATGCAATTATACTTCTGCTGTCTTCCAAATACTATACAGTATTTTAAGTATTGGCATCAGTGACTTTCCTAGGTAGGTTTTACTGTTTACAGAAGATCATATGGCTTATACATGGCCAGAACCAGAATTTGGATGTCCAGTGATCTGACTCTCCTACTCCACAACTTTTTTTTTTTTTTTTTTTTTTTTGGTTTGTGATATGAGGGATTGAACTCAGGACCCTGTGCTTGCCAGGCAAGCAATTATTCTACTGTGCTATCTCCCGGCCCTTACCCCACAACTATTGCCTCAAAGCAGTGAACTGATTTTTAACTGAACTTTCATTTTGTTAAAAAGTAATGCCTGAGTGATACTCAGGTTTGCTTTGTTTTAAGTTGACTTGTGGTGTTTATTATTTTTTTAAAAAAAGACACAGTTTTACAGATTAATATAGTGAAATCTCAGGGCTGGCTACATAGCTCAGTGGACTGAATTACTGTTCAGGAAGGTTCAGGGACCTAGGTGTGAGCCCCAGTGTGCCAGCCCTGCCCTGGACTGGGGTACAGTGATTGAGACTGGATGTGGTGGTACATGCCTGTAATCCTAGTACTTGGGAGGATCACTATGAATCCTGTCTGTGTAGTAAGACCCTATAGACCCTGTACTAAATTTAAAAAATATGTATATGTATATGGGTATATGTATATACACATATATATACACACACATATACATATATAGTAAAATATAGCATTTTGATATAATTTTCCCTACTGTCAAATATATTATATAGCATGAAGTTCTGAGGCCCATGTGTAAGTAGTGGCTAACATACAGTGCACACTCAAAATATATAATAGCAAGTTCATAAGTAGTGAGGTAGACTAGAAAGACAGTGTTGAACTCTTCTAAAGAAAAATGTTCCATTTGTTAAGTAGTTGCAGTTCTCTCATAATGAAGCTGGCCATGTGATTTGCCAATTTAAAAATATAATGTATGTAGAGGGTGAAGATTTGAAGTTCTTGAAAGTGTTTTGGGCCAGGGAGATAGTTCAGTAGAATAAGTGCCTGTCTGGCAAGTACAGGTTCCTGAGTTCAATTCCCGGTACAGCCCCCAACCCCACCCCCACCCCCCCAAAAAAAAGGACTGGGCCTCATTTTTTTTTTTTTTTAATCAGGCAAAAATGTATTTTATTCTTTTTTTTTCAGAGGCAAATTTTACTTTATTTTTATTTTTTATTTTTTTCAATTCTTTTATTGTTTAAATTTAACAATAGTTATATTACATATTTTCATCATCGGATCAGTTTAGATTAATACATA
>PVJA010042852.1:0-17096 GCA_004027025.1 Myocastor coypus | reverse complement strand
GAGCTCACTTTTGTAGCCCAGGCTGGTCTTGAACATGCACCGATCCTCCTGCCTCAGCCTCCCGAGTGCTGGGATTACAGGTGTGCGCCACCACGCCCGGCCCAAGTGAGGTTTATCTTTTGTTCATCTATTTTGTTTTGGTTTTGGTGCCGAGGACCGAACCCAGCGCTTCCAGCTTACTAGGCAAGGATTCTACTACTGAGCTCAGTCTGTAGCCCATTTGTCTGTTTTTTGAGACAGGGTCTTGTGATGGAGTTTAGGCTGGCCTTGAGCTCATTTTGTAGCCCACACTGGCCTCAAATTCGTGGTGATCCTCCTGCCTCAGCCTCCTGAGTGCAAGCTAGAATTATAGTCATGTGTCACCAGTATTTGTGAGGCGTGAAGTAATCGGGTACATGTGAGTGTAGCCCCTCCCACCTCCCACATGCCATATTTCTCAGTTACACGTACTTTTTTTTTGTTGTTTTTGTCTTTTTGAGACAGTGTCTCACTATACAGTTCAGGCTGGCCTTGAACTCACTTTTGTAGCCCAGACTGGTCTCAAACTCTCACCAATCCTCCTGCCTCGACCTCCCAAGTGCTGGGATTGCAGGCATGCGCCACCACCCCCAGCTACTTTCTCAAAATGGGAAAAAGGGATAAACATCGATCTAAATCAGATGTTGTTCTGGAACAGGAAGCACATTGAAGTATTCCAGGGACTAAGGTAATCGAAGAGAGAGGGAGACCTTTCCTGGGTAGCTTAGCTGCTACTGCTCTGTTCCGTGCTACAAGCTGCTTTTCTGTTTAGCCTCAGATTTGGAAGTCAAAAGAGGTTGGCTTGGACCGGGGAGATAGCTCAATGGCATAAGCACGTGCCTAGCAAGCGCAAGGTCCCTAGTTCAATTCCAGTACTGCCAAAAAAGGAAAAAAAAAAAAGAGGTTCACTTGTCCAGCTGCAAACAGCTGTGTAGTCCCCCAGAATGCCAGCTGCTGGCAGTGACCCTGCTTCCGAGGCACCTTAAGCAGCTAGATGTATTCCAGCACCTTAGTTATGAGTGTGCCAAGAATGGTGGGCGTGGTGGCGCACGCCTATAATACCAGCACTTGGGTGGCTGAGGCTGAGTTCGAGACCAGCCTGGGCTACAAAAGTGAGCTCAAGGCCAACCTGAACTACATAGCAACACCCTGTCTCAAAAAGACAAAAAGAAAAATAAAGAATACTAGAAGATTTGGCTTTGCTGAGTTAGTTAGCCTTGTGACCTTAGGCAAGCCACTCCGGGTTCCTGAGTTCTTCATCTCTCCAAATGAAGATGGCAGTATCTGCCCCTCGTCACTGAATGTTCCGTGAGCTCATAGTGCCTAGTACATCACAGATGCTTTAAAATTATTTGCTAGTATTTTTTGGAAGACAAGTTCTTGCTAGTATTATTATTGTTAGTGTCTTTGTTTTCACCAGACCAGAGCTTCCTCTGACTGCCTAGATTTATCTTTAAGCCAGTATAAAGCCAGAGGGGCCGGGCATGGTGTTACACGCCTGTAATCCCAGCACCTGGGAGGCTGAGGCACGAGGATCGGTGCAAGTTCAAGACCAGCCGGGGCTACAAAAGTGAACTCAAGGCCAGCCTGAACTGCACAGTGAGACCCTGTCTCAAAAAGACAAAAATAAAATAAAGCCAGAGGGGCCTGAATTCCCTTCTGTCTCCCTCTAGGGCTTAATTGCCATGCCCCGGCCCGCGTGGAGGCGTCCTTCCTCCCAGGCGATGCCTGTACCTTGACTCTTTCTTCCCTGCAGTCCCCGCGGAAACCACCTACCATGCGCTGGAGGAGGGTGTGGTGGAGTACTGCACTGCGGAGGCCCCGCCCCCTCTGCCCGCCGAAGCCCCCGTGGAGATGATGGCCCAACACGGTGGCGACACATCAGTCAAGCCGCAGGCACTCAAGAGCCGCATCGCCCTCAACTCAGCCAAACTGATCCAGGAGCAGCGGGTCACCAACCTGCACGTGAAGGAGATTGCCCAGCACCTGGAGCAGCAGAACGACCTGCTGCAGATGATCCGCCGCTCGCAGGAGGTGCAAGCCTGTGCCCAGGAGCGCCAGGCCCAGGCCATGGAGGGCACCCAGGCCGCCCTCAGCGTGCTCATCCAGGTCCTCCGGCCCATGATCAAAGATTTCCGCCGCTTTCTGCAGAGCCATACGCCCACCCCGACCCCTGCGTCTGACCCGGGACAGGTGGCTCAGAACGGGCAGTCTGACAGCGTCATCCAGTGAAGACGGGTCCCAGCCTTCTGCTGTGATTGGATGAACCCCCTGTGGTCTCGAAAGTGGCTTCTGGGATTGGCCGCAGGCTAGCCCCATGGGCAGCTCCCACTTTGAGCTCCACAGTTCTGAGAAAGGAAGGAACCTGGGAAGAGAAACTTGTTGGTCTCCTGGGATCCAAACCCCACTTCCTTTCGCTTCCGGAGCTGCTTGCCGAGATCCAGGAGACTGGTTAGCTGGGAGTCGCTGAGTTGTTGATGAGACGCAGGTGGCCGTGCGCCAGGGCAGGACATGGCACAGATTCCATCCAGGAAAACTTTAAGGAAGCTTGGCTCTCACTCGGGGCCCCGTCCAGCGCCAGGCTGTTGAGTGAGATGGTGATAGCGGCACTGGTGTCAGCAGGAGAGCCGTCACACCTTCCTCCCACCCTGGACAGCATAGCTGAGCGCAGAAAGAAAAGCCCAGCCCCTCTTCTGCTCACGGTGCCTCAGGCAAGGGGACTCTCCCTCCCGCTGTGCCCCTCAGTCCCTGCCCCAGGCAGGGACCCCACTTGCAGCTGGCAGCCAGGCTCAGACGCTGTGTGCAGAGGGGCGAGGTCGGCACTCTCCTCTTCCATGTCATCTCTGGCCCCAGAGGCCGGCGCTCAGGTTGGGCTTCTATTCTAGAGAAAGCAAATCCAGTCTTGTCCTCCCCACCCACCATAGTGCCCGTGAGGTGACTTGCCTTTTCCAGTCCTTTTTATTCTCTACTGAGCCCCCCCCCCATTGGAAGACCCCGAGGAGGGCAGCTGTATGAGTAGGCCCTTCTTCCTTTCTTCTCTGCTAAATCCACTTCCAAATTTGGTGCAGAAAAGAGCCCTCGGCCCACCAGTATCCCAGCACACAGGAGGTGAGGCGGGAGGCATAAAAAGCTGAGAGCCACTCTGAACCATACACACAGCAAGACCTTGCCTCAGAAACAAAAAGAAGGCAGCTCTGCTCGCCCCCACCCTGGGCTCCTCCCCTGCCCCATTGGTCAGTGCCCCCCTGATTGGCTGAGTGATTAAGCCACTTTTAACCTTGAATGTATAAAGTAAAGATGAAGCTAACCTAAGAAATGAGGCCTTCCGGCCCCTCCTGCTGCAGAAGCCCGGCGTGCAGCGTGCCACGGGAAGTACGGTTCTGCCACCGGCTTCTCTGCGATGTCCCTAGGGTTTGACCCGGATGGTGCTTGTGCCTTTCATTCACAGGCTCGCCATCAGTCACTGAGACGCCCACATCTCCCCAGATGTTTCCCAAATTTGTGGTCTGGTTGCTGGTGCCTAGGCTACGTGTGACCCATGGTGATATTTCGAGACTTCACATCAAACGAGACAATGCTGCCTGCCTGGGCAGGTTGGCATAGCACTGCTCAGCACTGCCACTGTGATCACAGGAGATGGCCCCAGAGTCAGCTGGGAAGTGCCACCATGCTGTCCCCTTCCCTGTGCAGACCTGTGTGCAGGGCCAGCAGGTGCAGAGCAAGACGGAGCCCAGCTCCGGAGTTGGGTGGTGGAGCTGTAGCCAGAAGGCAGCTGTTCCTGCCAGCTCAGACACTTGGCTGTGCAGAGCCTGATGGTGACAGCAAGAGACCTACGGGGACTCCTGAAGGGTTTGCAGTTTGGTTTGGTTTTTCTCCAGGGTCGGAAATCTGAGCCAATATTATGTCTGCTTCGTTTGGGTATGGAGAAGAAGCCTGGATACTTAAACTGACTAATTCTTGCCAGGTCATAATTTTAAATTAAAAAAGTCACTTTTTTTATACCGGTTTCTCTGTCTTCATTGATTATATAAAGAAGAGAGTAAAGGCTGTAAACTCAGGTTAAATCTGGCCCACTGCCTGGTTTTTGTTTGTACTAGGAATCAACTCATGACCTTGCACTTGCCAGGGAGACACTGTGCTGCTGAGTTGCTTGCCCAGCCCCCACTGCTTACTTTTCTAAATAAAGTTTTATTGGAACACTCCCATTCACTGACGCACTGGCTATTTCTGTGCTATAGCAGCAGAGTTAAATAGCTATAACCGCAGCATCTGGCCACTAAGCCAAAAGTATGTATTTTGTACCGAAAAAGCCTGTGTTTCTTGATTAAGAGATGGTTTCAGGGGCCTGGCAGGATGGCTCAGTGGTCTAAAGCACCTGCAGGCAACTGCAGGGACCACAGGTTCAATCAGGCACCACATGCTGAGCCAGCCCAGCCCTCAGGGCAGGCTGAGCAGGGCACAAAAATAAATGAATAAACTAACAAAAGTTCTGAAACAAGAAAATAAAATTAAATTAAAAAGAGCCAGGCGTGGTGGCTCACGCCTGTAATCCCAGCACTTGGGAGGCTGAGGTAGGAAGATTGGTGCAAGTTCAAGACCAGCCTGGGTTACAAAAGTGAGCTCAAGGCCAGCCTGAACTGCATAGCGAGACCCTGTCTCAAAAAGACAAAAAAAAAAAAAAGATGGTTTCAGACTCTGGAGAAGAATTATTCACAGGTCTAACCCAAAACCTACAATAGACTCCTGGAGGGAAAACTGTACAGCTTAAACTGTGCATGGTGGTGGACAGGTGTGACCCCAGCACTGGGGAGGCTGAGGCAGGAGCGTGCAGCTACCCAGTGGGCTGTATAGTGAGTACAAGACCAGCTGGGAATATGTAGTGAGAGCCTGTCTCAAAAAACACAAAAATCTGGGGATATAGTTCAGCAGCCCAGCACCTGCCTGGCAAGCACAAGGTTGTGAGCGCAAAGGTTGTTTCCAGGCACACAAAAAAAGTGCAGGGGGCCCAGAAAGATGGCTCAGTGGTCTAAAGCACCTGCTTAGGAAAGCTTGGGCAGCTGCAGGGACCAGCACCACATGCTGTACCAGCCCTGCCCTCAGGGCAGGCTGAGCCAGCCATAAAAATAAATAAAAGTTCTAAAACAAGAAAAATCAATAAATTATTAAAAAAAAAAAAAATGGCCCTCCTGCTGGAGGGACCTCAGTCCTGCCGGGCCCAGTTACAGCCCCAGGAAGAAGGCGACTATAATGTTCTCAGTTTGCGAGATCAGAGAGAGTAAGTAATTGTGGTGGCTCACACCTGCAAACCCAGCACGGGTCGCTGAGGCTGGAGGACTGTGAGTTTGAGCTCAGGGTGGGCAACTCAGTGATTTAATGAGACTCAATCCCAAAATAATAACCAGAAACTAGCTCAGAGCAAAAGCCTGGGTTCAATCCTCTGTTCAGCAAAACCAAAAAAAGCAAGCAGGTGAAGGAAGGTGCTTGTTTGTTCACCTTGCCTCAAATCTTTGTGGTCCCAGTTTCGTTAATCCTAAAAACAGCAGGTGACAGATAATGGCTACTACTTGACAGTGGTGTCACTCACACAGATGGACAGGGAACAATAGCTACCATTCTCCAGAACAAGCGGTACACAGCGTCCTCAGTGCTGTATAATGCTTAACTCTGATTAACTTGGGTGGCTTTGCGGATGCCTAGGAGATTAGTAAAGCACACTTCTGGGTGTGTCGGGGTAGGTCATGGGAGCCTGCCCTCAGGACTGTACCTGCTCCCTGCCCCTTTCTTGCCGGCTTTTTTTTTTTTTCAACAGGGTCTTTCTAAGTAGCCTAGGCTGGCCTTGAACTCAAGGCGACCCTCTTGCTTCAGCCATCCAAGTCCTACAATTACACAAACATGCATTATACCAATCCTCCTGCCTCGGCCTCCCAAGTGCTGGGATTACAGGCGTGCGCCACCACGCCTGGCTCATTAATGGGAATTTCTGACACTGCTAGAACTAGAGGGTGCCAGAGCACAAGGGGCAACTCTGGCCAAGAGGCTCTGGCGGCGGGGGCGAGAGCTCAGCAGTGCAGCATCTGCCTGGCAAGCACAGGGCGCTGAGTTCAGTTCCCTGAAAGGGACAGCTTGTGCCAGGCTGAGCTGGCAACTGCTGGCTGAAGTGTCCCCATGGTCCTTTAAGAACCGTGGAGCCTGTGATCACTGGGACCCAGGAGGAAATGCCAGCTTCCCAGCTTTCCCTTGGGTCAGTGCTGGGAGCCGGGGCTCAGCAGATCAGTCCTGCAGGCGAGGGTGTCTTCACCCTGCTGCTTAGCCTTCCGGAAGAAAGGCTCCTGCAGGTTCGTGATTGGACACAAAGGGACAGGAGCCAGCAGGGCTGGGAGAGGAAAGCCCTGAGAGCAAAGTGGCAAGACTGCCGGATGCCGGCGTCGGTGGTCCACACGTTCGGTCCCAGCACTGGGGAGGCCGAGGCAGGAAGATTGCCATAAGTGTCAGGGCTACATAGTGAGTTCAAGGCCAGCCTGTACTACACAGTGAGACTCTTGTTTCAGTGACCAAAGATAAAGATCTTTCCCTAATAGAGTGCATGTGAATGCCGGGCGTGGTGGCACACGCCTGTAATCCCAGGACTCAGGAGGCTGAGGCAGGAGGATCAGTGTGAGTTCGAGACCCACTTAGGCTACAAAAATGAGCCGAAGGCCAGCCTGAACTACATAGGGAGACCGTCTCAAAAAGACAAAAAAATAAAGTTGATGTGAGACGTGAACCAGTTGACGCCTGTTGATGGCTTCACGGGTGGTGGGTGAAAAGCAGGGCCTGGTTCAGGCCTCTCTGCTGTCCAGCACGTGGCCCCACAACCCTGGCACTGGGGCCACCTGTGATTTCTGCTTTTCATTGTGATCAGGGCTGACGACGCGCTGACCTGCCTCCTGGAGTGACAGGCGGGAAATCTCCCCAAGGTCTTTCTTTCCCCAGGGACAAATTCCAGACAATTGCCAAGGCCCCCAGGACCTTGGCCAAGAGCGCGGCTGAGGGACAGGAAGGGCACCCCCAAGGCCCGGCGTGCCCAAGGCTCTGCGTGGCAGATGACAAGGCCAACTTGAGGTAATGCCTACAAAGGGGTGTGGCTTGCACAGTGGCTGCCTGGTGGTTCCAGCCCCAGGCTAGGCCTGCATGGGCCCCTTCCTGTCCCACAAAGCTGCCCCCTCTTCTGCCCGCCAACTCCTGAGCAGCGCTGGCCTCAGCCTGGACCTCTCACCCTGGGCGGCTGATTCCTGGTGATTGCCAGCCTCGTGTACTCTGGGCCTGGCTGCAGCCAAGCTGGCTTTGGCAGTGGTATCTTCAGTCCTAACCACTGAAACTGGGCACCTGGGGGACCCTGGGTCCCTTCTAGAGCCACGTTTCACATACAGTAGTTCTCCCCCTTTTTTTTGGTCCTGGAGAGTGGACTCAAGGCCTTCATGCGGAGCTACATCCCCGGCCCTTCTGTGTTTTGTTTATTTGAGACAGGGTCTTGATAAGTCACCAAGTTGCCCAGACTGGGTTCAAGCTTGTCATATACTCCTGCTTCAGCCTCCCAGATGTGTGCCACCATAGCTGGCTCTCACACCTGACGGTGCAGAGGGCCTCCCAGGGGCCATATCTGGGATGCCCACCTCTGCTGCAACCCTCAGTTCCGTCCCACTCCATCACCCAGCAGCCTCCTCCAGAACCTCCCTGCCTCTGTCGTTTATGCTGTTTGTGTTTTTGAGACAGGGTCTCATCACATGGCCCTGGCTGGCCTGTAACTCTGTGTATAGCCTAAACTCAGCAGCTTCCTGCCTCAGCTTCTTGAGTGCCGAGACCACAGACCTGCACCGCCACAAATACTCGTACTTACAAAGGCTTTTTCTATTTGGCTCTTTCAGGCTGCCTAAAAGGTGGGTCTGGGGCCAGCAAGATAGCTCAGCCATCTAAAGCTCCTGCTTAGACAAGCTTAGGCAACCGCAGAGACCATGGCTTGATCCCTGGCACCACATGCTGTGCCAGCCCCACCCCCAGGGCAGGCTGAGCCTGCCATAACATACATACATACATAAACAAATAAATAAATAAATAAATAAGTTTATTTTAAAAGAAAGGTGGGTCAGGTGCACCATGTGGAGCTGGGGAATGAACCACAGTCCCCTGTGCCTGATCAAGTTTGTCCAAGCAAGCACTTTAACCAAGTGAGCTAACCAGCCAGCCCCCTCTAGCTGACTCTTGTGGACAAGGCCTTGCTATGTGGTTCAGGCTGGCCTCAAACTCACAAAGATCTTTCTGTCTCGGCCTCCACAGTGCTGGGTTTACAGACCTACACCAAAGTTCTCCAAACCTTTGCCTTTGCCGCTCCTGCGAGCTAGAGCTCCTTCCTTCCTATCGCTTTCCTAACGGCCCACCACCCTCCTGAGAAGCTGCGGTCACTTCCTGGAGGTGCTATCATGGGTCACACCACATTTCCTCTCACAGGTTTATCTCACGGTATGTTATGTGTGCACCCATGATCACATGTATAAAGGTCGGTGTCCTGCTGTACAGGGCAGTGGGGGGCGCAACCTGGCATGAAGAACCCTGCTGGGGGCTGCACGTCAGGGTGTTCGCCAACATCCGGGTCCCACCCACACAGTGCCAGTGACCCCTCCCTCATTCAGCTGGACAATCAGAAATAGATGCAGACTTAGCTCAGCTCAGGATGTGATAGGCAAAATCCTACCACCAGGGCACCAATCGATCTTATGCTTAGTTACTCTTTTAGCACAGGTCCCTATTCTCTCTCTCTCTCTCTCTCTCTCTCTCCCTCCCTCCCTCCCCCCTCCCCTCTCCCTCCCTCTCTTTGATCTTTTGAGACAGGGTCCTACTGTGCACTGTGGTAGTCGAGCTTGGCCTGCCACTCACTATGTAACCCAGGCTGGCCTCAAACTTGTGATAAGAGGCTCCTTCCTCTGCTTCCACAGTTCAAGGAGCCAGGCCAGTGCACCACCCCCAGGGCAAGGGCACCAATTTGCAAGTGGCAGAGCCAGGAGTCACCTGGCGGTAACCTCCCCTGTGACTCAACCTCCCATGACAGCCTGAGCAGGAATCAACCTGGACCCTGAACTGCAGCAGGTACACCAGCAGCCCCGCCTACAGGCTGTGACCCCAGGGAGCCCCGCCTCCCCTTGGGGTGAGCTTCTTTCTGGGTTCCTTTATGCGGGTGGCTGCAGAGAGCTGTCCCTAGAATGAGCGGCTTAGAGCTCTGGAGTACACACTCACCACCCCCACCACCCCAACCCCCACTTTCAAGGACATAGAGAGGCAGGCGCAGGAGCACTGAAGCTCTCCGAGGATCCTGGGAGTCCCACATGGTCCTATGGTCATTGTCTGTGTAGAGCAGCTGAGGTGACCCCTGTGGCTCAGTAAGGAATCCCTTCTACCCCTGCAGGAGGCTGGCTCAGAATTTTGGATGCGGTTAAGGGAGGTCAAGAATGTAGGTCTCCCGTGCCGACCCTTGTCACAAAAAAAGCCTGTTCAGACCTGTTGAATGCTTAGGCATTCTAAACCTTCAGGCCAAAGAAAACACCTCCAGGGAGGGATTCCGTCACAGAAGTAGCTTCTGAGTTCCACGCAGAGCCCCCTGGGGGCCAGAGTGGCCCTTGGAAGCAGCCAGAGGCAGGCCACCAGACTGAGGCAGGAGGCCAGAACCGCCCTCTTTTCTCTAATTCGTTCCTCTTCCTCCTCAATGGGTGTGCTGTCCCACCCACCTAAGGTGGTCCCAGAAAGAAGCCCTTTTTTTTTTTTTTGTGGGACCAGGGTTCGAACTCACGACCTTGCACTTGCCCAGAAGGCACTTGTGCCTCGGAGCTATCTCCCTAGCCCCAGAAGCCCCTTCTTTTAAGATTTTGCATTCTTTATTCTTCTTTTCTGTTGCTCTGCTTCCCTGCTCTTGTTGTTATTATTGTTGTTGTGTTTCTGTTGACAATACAGGGCCCCAGTATGTGGTCCAGGCTGGCCTTGAACTCCCTATGTAGAGCAGGCTGGCTTCAAACTCACAGGGACCCTCCTGCCTCAGCCTCCAGGGAGCTAGAATCACAGGGCGCACCGGCACGCCTGGCTGTTGAATGGCCCTTCCTTGGCCCTGGCCGGTGTGAGTCACGTGAAGGAGCAAGGCTGGGCTCTTGGCTCCGATCTCGACTGAGTCAGTGTGACCTAGGTTGACAATGACGCTCACATTCGCCCACCCGTCAGAATCAGTACCAAGGGGGACTGGTCACCGCAAGGGCCCCTGGGGCCAAGGCCGCCCGGGCCTCTAGCAGGGTACTGTGTGCAGGACACTGGGCCAAAAGGCCTCCCTAGTCTCTTCTATTTTTCTTTTTTTCCTCCCTTCCTTCTTCCCTCCCTGCTCCCACTGCCTTTGTTCAATCCTGGGGATGAACCCTAGGCCATCTCACAGAGCCATCTGTAGCGCTTTTTTGTTTCTTCTTGAGACAAGGTGCTGCTAAATTGCTACACTGCTCTGACTGGGATCGAACTTGTGATCCACCTGCCTCAGCCTCCCAGAGTGCTGGGACTGCAGGTTTGTACCACCACAACGAGCTCTTATTTTTTTGTCTCTAAATTGCCCAGGTTAGTCTCCAACCTGCGATCCCTGGGCTTGCCTTCGGGATAATGGCGCCACCTTGTGGCTGTTCGGGTTGCCTGTTTAGCGACCAGAGCTCCCGTGGGCGGTGAGCTTGGCTTGTTTCCCAGCCGGGCCTCCGGCCATCTCTGGGCTGGAGGAGGGAGCCCAGTTCTGCTTCAAAGACAAGGCTGTGACCCAGAATTGGTCTCTCTAAGAGTGACACATCGAACCGAAAATGAACTGAAGCAGCCCTCTAGCGTCACTTGTTTTTATTTATTTAGTTTTTCTGAGATGGAGTTTTGCAGTTTTGCTATGCAGTCCAAGATGGCCTTGAACTGGGAGCGATCGTCCCAGTGCTGGGGTCACACGTGCGTGCAGCACTGCTGGGGTCACACGTGCGTGCAGCACTTCTTGTTTCGGAACTTTTGTTTGTTTGTTTGTTTATTTATTTATTTATTTATTTATTGTCTTTTTGAGACAGGGTCTCGCTATGCAGTTGAAGCTGCTCCTGCGCTCACTTTTGTAGCCCAGGCTGGTCTCGAACTCGCACCAATCCTCCTGCCTCAGCCTCCCAAGTGCTGGGATTACAGGCGTGAGCCACCACGCCCGGCTATTTATTTATTTTTATGGCCGGCTCAGCCTGCCCTGAGAGCAGGGCTGGTGCAGCATGTGGTGCCGGGGATCGAACCGCAGTCCCTGCAGCCACCCAAGCTTTCCCAAGCAGGCGCTTTAGGCCACTGAGCCATCCTGCCGGGCCCCACACCTGGCTTTAACTCACCTTTAGGTACTCGCTTTCCCAGTAGTTTTAGAAGTCGTATAGCCAAGCAGTGCACCCCTTTACCTCTGCCTTTGCTACCTCTACTGATGTAGGCACGGTCTCTATAGAAACCGCTTTATTTTATTTTATTTTTTTTAATTCTTTTTTTTTTAATTTTATTTATTTATTTATTTTTATTCTTGTTTCAGAACCTTTGTTTGTTTATTCACTCATTTTTATGGCCAGCTCAGCCCACCCCGAGGGCAGGGCTGGCGCGACAGGTGGTGCCGGGGATTGAACCTCGGTCCCTGAAGCTGCCCAAGCTTCCCCAAGCAGGCATTTTAGACCACTGAGACATCCTGCCGGGCCCATATAGAAACCGCTTTAAACGGAGTGTGGTAGCGCATGCCTGTAATCCCAGCACTCGGGAGGCTGAGGCAGGAGGATCAGTGCGAGTTCAAGATCAGCCTGGGCTACCAAAGTGAGCTCAAGGCCAGCCTGAACTGCATAGCGAGACCCTGTCTCAAAAAGACAAAAATAAATAAATAAATAATAACCCGAGAAACACCGGCTGTAAGGGATGAGCAGGCTGGGGGTGCACGTTCCTGGCCTCCGTCCTTTTTTCTGTTGTTTCTTTGTGTTTGTGTTTGTCCTTTGAGATAGTTTCCTTCTTGCCCAGGCTGGCCTCCGTTTCACAAGGATTCTCCTGCCTCAGCCTCCCCCATGCGGGATTGCCGGTGAACACAGCAGTTACACTGTGACCCACATCTTGGGCTGGGGGTGGTGGTGGCTGAAGATTAACCAAGCTCCCCGAAATGCTGATGCAATGCCCCCCTCCCCCACTCTCACCCGAGTCAGAGGATTCTGCCCCACTGGCCCCGGGTCCAGCCTGGATCAATGGTTCTTTCTCTGAAATGTGAAGCCAGATCCAGAGTCCAGCTCAGTCTTTGTGGAGGGCTGGAGCTTCCCAGCCTTCACACACCAGGATGGAAACAAGGGAAGAAAAAGACGCAGGAGGCTAGACCGGGACAGTCTCGAGGATGGCCTTGACCCCATAAACTTCCTGGGTCCCCTTCCCAATGCCTGAGAGACTCCCATGCTTTTCTCTTTGATAGTAATTAATCAGGGCACAGCACCCTACTCCTGTAATCCCAGCACTTGGGAGGCTGAAGCGAGGTTGGCTGCAAGTTTAAAGCCAGCCTAGGCTATAGAGTGAGCTCAGGGCCAGCCCAAACAGCACAGTGAGGCCCTGCTTCAAAAAAATATAAACAGAAAAGGACCACCCTCTGCTCTGTAGTCAGCTCCACGCATCTCCTGCTCTGCCTTGGGCCCTTGCACAGTAAATTGCATTTTCCAGAATTTAACATAAACGAGGGCCGGCGAGATAGCTCAGTGGTCTAAAGCACCTGCTTAGGCAAGCTTAGGCAACCGCAGGGACTGAGGTCCGATCCCCGACACCACATGCTGTGCCAGCCCCACCCCCAGGTCAGGCTGAGCCGACCATAACATAAATAAATGAAGTAAAAAAAAAAAAGTAAAATCATGCTGTTTAGTCTTTCTTTGTCTGGAACCTCACCCAGTCTAATTATTTTGAGACACATTCATGTTATGTGAGTACGAATAGTTCATCCATTCATTGCCCAATAGGCTACACTATAATTTTTCTGTTTCTGTCTCTGTCTCTCTGTCTGTCTGTCTGTCTCTCTCTCTTTCTCTCTCTCTCTCTCTCTCTCTCTCTCTCTCTCTCACACACACACACACACACACACACACACACACAGAGGAGTCTCCCTACATAGCCCAGACAGGTATCAAACTCATGGCGATCCTCCTGCCTCAACAACCATGCACTGCCCAACTCGTGGGATGTTTTTCTTATGACAAAAGGCCAGCCGGGCGTGGTGGCGCACGCCTGTAATCCCAGCACTCGGGAGGCTGAGGCAAGAGGATCGGTGTGAGTTCGAGACCAGCCTGGGCTACAAAAGTGACCTCAAGGCCAGCCTGAACTGCACAGTGAGACCCTGTCTCAAAAAGACACACACACACACACACAAAGGCCAGAGTACCCTTGTCTTGTGCTTATTTGCCACCTGTCGTTGTCTTTTTTCTCTCTCTCTTTCTCTCTTCAGTACCAGGGATTGAACTCAGGACCCTGCACTTGCCAGGCAGGCACTTATTTTACTGAGCTATTTCCCCATCCCCAATTACTGTCTTTAATATAAAGCGTCCATTCTGCTTAAACTGTCATTGGAGTGCAAGTCAAGCTTTCTTTCTTTGCCTAGATGCAAGCCCTCATCATACCCTTCTGGCAAAGTTACTCCCAATCTCTGCTTCCCTTTCCCAGGTCCTACCAAGCTCAGTGTACCAATTCCCATTGCATGTGAGGACCTCGCTTAACGAAACCCCTCATTAAAACAGAGGAGCCAGGGGTGGGGAGATAGCTCAGGGGCACAACTGCCTGCCAGGCAAGTGCAAGGTCCTGAGTTTGATCCCCAGTTTCGCAAAGAAAAAAAAAAAAAAACAGAGGGGGTAATCCCAGCACTTGGGAGGCCGAGGCAGAAGGGTGGGAAACTGGAATCCAGTCCTGAAAACTTAGTGATTTAATAGAACCCTGTGTCGAAGTAAAACTTCTAATAATAAAGAGCTGGGGGTGGACTCGGGGCAAAGCTCCTGGGTCTAATCCTAACTCTTTTTTTTTTGCAGGACTGGGGTTCAAACTCACGACCTTGCACTTGCCAGGCAGGCACTTGTGCGTCGGAGCTATCTCCCCAGCCCCTCTAATCCTAACTCTTTTTTTTTTTTTTTTTAAATAATTTTTTGTTTTATTTATTTATTTATTTATTTTCTTGTTTCAGAACCTTTGTTTGTTTATTTATTTATTTTTATGGCTGGCTCAGCCTACCCTGAGGGCAGGGCTGGAGCAGCATGTGGTGCCGGGGATCGAACCGCGGTCCCTGAAGCTGCCCAAGCCTTCCCAAGCAGGCGCTTTAGACCACTGAGCCATCCCGCCAGGCCGCACTGGCACTCTGGCACTCTGTCCTGATGTGGCCTCAGGCCATTTTGCCACCAGTCTTGGACAGAAGGCTCAGCGGGATTGGGACTGCGAGGTCTGAGGGTTGGAATTTGCCCGGTGCCCAGCAAGCTGGGCGGAGCAGAAGGGCCCAGGGCTCCCTTCACCCAGAGCAAGGGCCAGGGGGTGGGGCTGTACCCAACCACCTCCGATTCAGCCTAGGAGCCTGGGCCACAGGTGGACACAGCTTCCTGGAACCTTCCAAGGACAGCCCTTTGCTCTCCAAGCACCAATGGTTTTCTCGGGTCTCAGAAAAGTTGCCATGTAGAGCTAGCTGGGTGTGCAGGGAGACCTCGGAGCATGGAGACCTGCGTCACTAGACCCTACCCAGCGGTGCCCCGTCCTTGCCAGGCACCTGTTTCTGTTTCCTCAGTGGGACAGCATAGCAGGTGGAATGGAGCCAGGTCCCCCACCAGACCCCTCCAAGCAGGAATTTGAAAACAGAGGTGCTACAACCCAGCCAGACCTGTATCCCACTTGTCTGTCTTTCCTTCCTGCTTTCTTTTCTTTCTGTGTGTGTGTGTGTGTGTGTGTGTGTGTGTGTGTGTGTAATCAGGAATCAAACTTGGAACCTTGTTTGCTTGTTTTTTGTCTTTTTGAGACAGGGTCTCGCTATGCAGTTGAGGCTGGCCTTGAGCTCACTTTTGTAGCCCAGGCTGGTCTCGAACTCGCACCGATCCTCCTGCCTCAGCCTCCCCAGTGCTGGGATTACAGGCGTGCGCCACCACGCCTGGCTCATAAGGGTTTTTGTTGTTGTTGTTGTTGTTTGTTTGTTTGTTAAACTTGGAACCTTGTACTTTGTCTTTCTTTCTTTTCTTTTCTTTTATTTTATTTTTTCTTGTTTCAGAACCTTTGTTTGTTTATTCACTCATTTTCATGGCCGGCTCAGCCCACCCCGAGGGCAGGGCTGGTGCAGCATGTGGTGCTGGGGATCGAACCGCAGTCCGTGAAGCCGCCCAAGCTTCCCCAAGCATGCGCTTTAGACCACTGAGCCATCCCGCCAGGCCCTGTACTTTGTCTTTCTTTCCTTCTTTTTTTATTTTTATTTATTTATTTATTTATATTTTTTTCTTGTTTCAAAACTTTTGTTTGTTTATTTATTTTTATGGCTGGCACAGCATGTGGTGCCGGGGATCGAACCACGGTCCCTGCAGCCACCCAAGCTTTCCTAAGCAAGCGCTTTAGACCACTGAGCCATCCTGCCGGGCCCCTTTTTGTTTTTTTTAAATCGAGGTTATGAGCAGAATATATTTATTGGGGGAAAGAAAGCTCCTATCCAAGAGAAGTGGGGGCCCAAGTGGGTCATCGCCCCTGAGTCCCCTGTCTAACCAGTCCTGCCCTGCGTCTTGTTTCTCTTTCTTTCTTTCTTTCTTTCTTTCTTTCTCTCTCTCTCTCTCTCTTTCTTTCTTTCATGTATTTGGTACAGGGTCTCAGACTCGTAGTGATCTGCTGGCTTGGCATATGTGCCCGGGATTGAACCCAGTCCCTGCACTTGCCTAAGCAGGTGCTTAGTCCTCTCAGCTATCTGAGCTCCCACCCCTTTTTTTTAGGACAGGGTCTACAGGGTCTACAGGGTCTCACTATGTAGATTCGGCTCATGGTGATCCTCCTGTTTTCAGTCTCCCAAGTGCTGGGGTTACAGGCACACACCACTATGCCCAGTCTCAATCATGGCTCAGCGCACCCTGGGGGCGGGCAGAGCTGGCAAGGCACGCTGGGGATCAAACTCTGGCTGCTGCACTCTACCTAAGCAGGCACTTTAGTCCGCTAAGCTGTTAGGTCTGCCCACTAGAAATTTAATTTTCAAGCAGGGCATGGTGGAGCATGCCCGGAATCCCAGTTACTTGAGATGTTAAGGCAGGAGGATCACAAGACAAAGCCCAGCCTGGGCAACTTGGTGAGACCTGTCTCCAAAATTAAAGCTTAGGATGTAGCTCAATATAAAGGGCCTGGATTCAATTCCCAATACCAAGAAAAGAATAGAGAGAAAAAAGAAAAAACCTGCAACTCAGGCTGGCCTGAAACTCCCACCTCAGCCTCCGGAGTGCTGAGCGGAGGGGCGTGCACCACGACACTGAGCTATATCCATTCTAACACAAATTCATGCTCCTCCAGGGTCCCCAGTGCCACCATCTCTGAAAAGTGCACACAGTGTAAGAGCCTAATGGCCAGCTAGCAAGTGTGACCTGGCCCTTGGCCTGTGACACGCATGAGAGCCTGCTGACTCTTGCAAAGACACCAGAGGTGCCAGGGAAGCGCTTGGAAGGGCAGCACCACCCCATGAGCCCTGGATGACCTGGGTGGAAAACCGCAGACCTCAAACTTGGGAGGAAAGGAAATCCAGAAATCGGACTGCGCCTGCTGAATTTCAGGAATGTAGCCCTGCAGTACTTTGATCACAGTTTCCTTTAGCACCAGCATAGTTGTGATATATGGTTTTTTTTTTTTTTTTGGTCTTTTTGAGTCGGGGTCTCACTATGTAGTTCAGGCTGGCCTTGAGCTCACTTTTGTAGCCCATTCTGGTCTCAAACTCACACTGATCCTCCTACCTCAGCCTTCCAAGTGCTGGAATTATAGGTGTGTGCCCCCACACCCAGCTGATATATGATTTTTTTTTTTTTTTTTTTTTTTTTTTTTTT
>PVJA010042851.1:0-17057 GCA_004027025.1 Myocastor coypus | reverse complement strand
ACCCAAAGAACTCCACTAAGAAGCTACTAGAATTAATACACAAATTCAGTAGCATAGCAGGTTACAAAGTCAACACACAAAAGTCAGTGGGATTCCTCTACACAGATAGCAAACACACTGAGAGAAATTAGAGAAGCAGTACCTTCTATAATAGCGACAAAGAAAATGAAATACTTAGGGATTAAGCTAACTAAAGTAGTAAAAGACCTTTTCAATGAAAACTACATTACTCTGAAAAAATAGATTCTAGAATATTTCAGAAAATGGGAAGATATTCCCTGCTCCTGCATAGGAAGAACCAACATTGTGAAGATGGTCATACTCCCTTAATTGTTATACAGATTTAATGCAATTCCTATCAAAATACCATCAATATATCTCACAGACCTGGAGAAATCATTCTTAAAATTTATTTGGAAACAAAAAAGACCCAGAACTGCAAAGACAATTCTGGGCAACAAATGTAGGACAGGAGGCATTACAATTTTTGACCTAAAGTTATACTACAAAGCTACAGTAATGAAATCAGCATGGCATTGGCAAAAGAATAGACCAAGGATCTAAAGAAACACACTCAGATACCTTATTTTTGACAAAGGGGCCAAACACATTTACTGGAAGAAAGATAGTCTCTTTAACAAATAGAGCTGGAAAAACTGGCTCTACCCATGTTGAAAACTAAAAGTTGACCCTAGTCTATCACCATGCACTAAACTAAAGTCAAAATGGATTAAAGATCTAAATATTAAAAGAGAAACATTAAATCTCCTGGAAGAGAAAGTGGGAGGAAATCTTGAAGACATCGGAGTAGGCAAAAAGTTCATGGACAGAAATCAAATTGCACATTTAACACTTGAAAGCATCAACAAAGGGGCCTCCTCTGGCTAAGAAGCTTTTGCACATCAAAGGAAATTACCAACAGAGTGAAAACAGCTGGGCATGGTGGCCCACGCTTGTAATCCCAGCACTCGGGAGGCTGAGGCAGGAGGATCGGTGAGAGTTCGAGACCAGCCTGGGCTACAAAACTGAGCTCAAGGCCAGCCTGAACTGCACAGCGAGGCCCTGTCTCAAAAAGACAAAAAAAAAAAAAAAAAAAAAAAAAAAAAAAAAAAAAAAAAAAAAAAAAAAAAAAGGAGTGAAAAGACAGCTCACAAATTTCGAAAAGGTTTTAACTAATAAGTATTCAGACAAAGGTCTTCTATTTAGAATCTACAAAGAACTAAAAACCATCAGGGTTCCAAAATTCAAAGACCCAATCCAGAAATAGGCATCTGAGATGAGCACACACTTCTCAGACAAAGAAATTCAGCAAGCCTATAAATACATGAAGAAATGCTCCACATTGCTAGCCATTCATGAAATGCAAATCAAAACAACACTTAGATACCATCTCACCCCAGAAAGAATGGCTATCATAAAGAAATCAACCAGCAACAAATGCTGGAGAGGCTGTAGGGAAAGAGGAACACTTCTCCACTGCTGTAGGGAATGCAGATTGGTGCAACCATTATGGAAAGCAGTGTGGAGGATCTTTAAAAAACTAGAACTGGAAATCCCATTCAATCCAGCTATCCTCCTACTCGGAATTTTCCCAGAGGAACTGAAAACATCATACCATAGTGATATCTGTGCACCTATGTTTATAGCAGACCAATTTGTAATAACCAAATCTTGGAAACAACCAAAATGCCCATCATTTGAAGAATGGTTAAAAAAATGTGGCATTTTTATACAATGGAATATTACTCAGCTGTAAAAAATGAGAAGCTGGAAGACTTCATGTATAAATGGATGTATATTGAACATATACTCATTAGTGAAAGAAATCATACCTACATGTGTAAATACCATATAGTCTCCCTAGTATAAGAACTGCAGGGAAGAAATAAAAACTTAAGGGCATAACACAGCTGAATATGTTATGGATTAAACAATGAAGTGACTGCTGGCAGATAAAAAAGGAAACATAGCAGGAGCAAAATCATGCACTTATGTACACAGGATGAATCAGATATTGGTCCTAAGAACCCTCAAAATGTTCATCACGTTGATCACAGTACCATGCAACTCTAAAACTATGCTTGGTATGCATGTCATTCTCATCTTTTTTTTTTTTTTTCTGTCTTTTTGAGACAGGGTCTCACTATGCAGTTTTGGCTGGCCTTGAGCTCACTTTTGTAGCTCAGGCTGGTCTCGAACTCGCACCAATCCTCCTGCCTCAGCCTCCTGAGTGCTGGGATTACAGGCATGCGCCGCCACGCCCGGCATTCTCATCTTTTTGATGTGTACTGCTCCCAGTGTAAACTCAGTTGCTGTTATACTCTCTCTCAAGTAAATGGTTGGTTAACAAATAGAAAAAAAAGAGTATTAATTGAGAGTAAGATACAGGGCAAAATGCTATAGGCTTAACAGGCTGCAATTTTAACATTCTTGGATTTCCAAATGTCTGCATAAAAATTGTGTGACTGCTTACAACACATTCTATGGAGAGTTATTAGAATATCAAAGATTGTCAGAAAATATGAATTCCAAACTTAGTCAAAGATGTTTGATATTCAGAAAGCCAGTGATGATAAGCTCAATTACCTATGTTATAGAGTAATAGTATCATGAAGCTTTTCTGCTGGAGGGTATAGAATGTAAGTTAACAGACCAAAAATTGGAGAAAAAGAAGGGCTATGAGGATAGACAATATTTTGGCTCTAGCCCTTCAAGGTCAGTAAGGACTCAGGGCATAAGAGAAACTGTACTGTAATATCCTATAACTCAGAGGTGTCCCAAATTTTCTGGTCAAGGAGATTATGGGACCTCAGAGGGAAGGGGTAAATGAACTATAGTGTGTCTAAGGAGAGTCAACCAGAGAAAAACATTCTCTCAGGCTTTCACAGAAAGCAAACTGGTCAAGCAAGGGGGACCTGAAGGCTGACACTGACATCAGTTCTACAATGCACTGTACATGGTTCCAAAGTTAATCATGAGGAGATATGACCTTGGAACATACAAAAGATGAATGTTTTGTTGTACAGGTTTGGCTTTAACTTGTCCTTGATCACCCAGTGGAAAAGCTTAATTACAAGGCATGAAATGCAGAGCTAGATTGGTGTGATGAGCTGTAGGAGGCTTGGATCAATAGCCTTCAACATTGCCAGTTTTACTGGTGGCCCACTGCAATTGTGGAACATTGGGCTGTGTATGCATCTGCTTCCTCTTAGTTCAAAGGGAAGATTTTTTTTTTGTCTTTTTGAGACAGGGTGTCACTATGCAGGTCAGGCTGGCCTTGGGCTCACTTCCGTTGCCCAGGCTGGTCTCGAACTCGCACCAATCCTCCTGCCTCAGCCTCCCAAGTGCTGGGATTACAGGAGTGCACCACCACACCCAGCTAAGAATTTTTTTTTCTTTCCTTACCAATATCAATTGGAAGGTATGTCATGCCCACACCCTGTGCTCCATATTACTATTGTGAGGACAATATGCAGGGTGTCAATTGTTAAAAAAATTAATGTTTATTGAAAGTGTTAATGTTTAATGTTTGATCAATCTTATATACCTATATCTATTAATCTAAACTGATCCGATGATGAAAACATGTAATATAACAATTTTTAAATTTTTCTGGTTTTGAAATTCTGTACTATATGTACTCTTATTTGTTACTGGCTTTTCTATCTTTGTTTCTGCTATTTTTAGTCTTTAAAATAAAAAAATGGACTTTGAACAATGTGCAACCCTTTCTTGCTGCAAAGAGAGGTCATCTAGATGATTAATTGGATAGCACAGGTGCCTTGGAGGCTTCTTCCCCGAAGAAATTCCTCTGAATCTTTCATTTGCTTTCATAACCTCTTGTGCAGGATGATAAGTGCTGCCTTTGCTCTGTGCCTTGATCCCTCTTAAAAAAGAGTTAGAAAGTAAAGGTTTAGATCTCTTAATTAACGGGTTGATAGCAATGTTTTCTTCTTTAAACATGACTATTAAATTTGAAATCAACTTTAATTTATGCTTTTGAAAACACCTCCTGGAGTAAAATTTCAGTCCCCAGGAAAGATAGGAGGATTTTATGCTGGAAATGGGTGGATTAGTTCAACCCGGTTGTATCTTCTGGCTGCTCTCCAGATGGCAACCACCTACCCTGAAAATGAGTGAACTCAGGAAAGGCCTTGAGAATATAGAAATCAAGTCGAAATTAAAGGGATGCCTATTTTTCTTGCATTTCAGAAATGGGAACTCTACTATCAAAATATCTTATGCCTTTGGAATGTTTTTTTTTTTTTTTTTTTTTTCTGAGTAAAAAAGTATATATTTAGAATTAGTCCGCTAAAGTCAGTTTAGGTGATCCCAATTTTGTTGGCAATACCCAGTGTATCCTAATCAGAAGCCAGTCGAACATATGCCTTCTTCTCTCCATTAGGCCTGATGAGGGTATTGACCTTGGCAACATAATGTCATAGAGCTTCTTTACAGCTTGTTTGATTTGGTGCTTATTGGCTTTGACATCCACAATGAACACGAGTGTGTTGTCCTGGATCTTTTTCATGGCTGACTCTGTGGTCAGGGGGAACTTGATGATGGCATAGTGATCAAGCTTGTTTCTCCTGGGGGTGCTCTTCTGAGGGTACTTGGGCTGCCTCCGGAGCCACGGTGTCTCGGGATAGTGGAAGGTGGGTGATGTTCCTATCTTCTTTTTGTGGTTGTGGATGCCTTTCAGCATGGCCTTCTTGGCCTTCAAAGAATTGGCTTTGGCTTCAGCTTTGGGAGGGGCAGGGGCTTCCTTCTTTGCCTTCAGTGTCTTCTTGATAAAGAGCTGGAATGTATTCTTAAGCTTTGGAGGATGTTTGATCTTCATATATTGAAAAAGAGTAGTTCATATGTTTCTTCACCCACATGTAGCCTGTTTATCCCCTAGAGCCAAAATGGAATGTAGAGGGAAGTATTGATTATGATACTATTTTGCAACTATAATTGTACTGTAAGAAAGAAGGAAAATGGTTAGAATTACCTTATGTTCAAATTTCCTTTGTGTGAACAGATTGTCCTTATTTGTGTTTAAAATGTAAATATAAGTCATGAGTAAACCAAATACCCCTGGCCCTTATCACTGAGCCTGAGGTTTCTTGGCCTTGCCTTTTGGACCCTGAGAAGGAGGTTTCCAAGGTAACCTTAATCAAAACACCATTTGTTACTACTAAATCAGAGGGTGACGTTTCCAAAACAACCATAATCAAAGCCCCATCAACTGCAACTGAGGTTAAGGTTTTCTCCACTTGCCCTCTGCACTCTGTGATCCCTCTCTCTTACTCTTTAGAAATTAAGGGGGAGGCTTCTCAGTTAGCTATAATTAAAGCCTCTATTGTACTATATTTGCCCACAGCTGATCTTGTCCAAGCTCCTTAAGGACAATGTCCTTTACAAGAAGTAAATGGCCAGTTCAGACATGGTCCTGTCCACATGTCTTTTTCTTTTGGTCATCTGAAACAGATCAAATAAGATGTGGGAAAGATTTCTGCTGGGCCCAGATAAGTATACTGTTGTCTTTAGAGGACTTACTCAAACCTATAAACTGGACTAGAAAGATATAATGTTACTTTAAAATCAAACATTGACCTTTAAAGAGAGACAAGCAGCATTACAAGCTACCATTGCATGTGGAGGTGAAAATCTTTGTTAGTCTTAGAGGGCCAGAGGACACGCAGCCTGAGAAACAGCCAGATCCTACTGGAGCCCAAGCAGTCACTGCACAAGTTGCTTACTCCAACCAGACAGAATAGAAGATGACATCTGACATGCTTTCTTTTTTTTTTTTTTTTTTTTTTGTCTTCTTGAAACAGGGTCTCATTGTGCAGTTCAGGCTGGCCTTGAGCTCACTTTTGTAGCCCAGGCTGGTCTCTAACTTGCACTGATCTTCCTCCCTCAGCCTCCTGAGTGCTGGGATTATAGGCTTGTGCCACCATGCCCGGCTTCAGACATACATTCTTGAAGGTGTAGGAAGAATAAAAACCAAGCCCACCAATTATCTTAAATTATCAGCTATATAACATAAAGAAAAGGTGCCCTCTTAAATCATTTACAAGAGGCATTAATAAAACCTATATCCCTAGCTCTTGATTCAATAGGACAGATTATTCTTAAAGACAACTTTGTTACTTAGCATCAGACATTATGAAAAACTACAAAAGATGGTTTTTGCTCCAGATAGCTGTCTGATACTTCAGTAAAGATGGTTACCTATTGAGAGCAGGAAGAGGCCAAGGGGAGAAAACAGAGGGACCAAGAAAAGGTGACAGGCTTAGTAGCATCCCTTAAAGAAATAGACCCTAAATCCAATTCTTGGGTCTCCAAGAGGAGCTCCATGTCTCAGCCTATTTGCTATCACTGCAAAAAGTTGTGAGCCCCCTTGAGAAGGACTGTGACAAGAAGCACCCTGGACCATGCTCTGATTGCAAAGGTGACCACTGGATGTCAGACAGCCCTCTGAGATAGAGGCCTCAGAGTGCAGACCATTCTTACAGGTGGTCCAGCAAGAGTGAAGGACCTTAGGGCATTCTCTGCATTCTCCCTCTGGTCAGACTATCATCTCCATGGAGCAGCCCTAGGTAATCATAACTACAGAAGGAAAAGAGATCAGCCTATTTTTGGACACTGGCCTTTTCTAGGTCTTTCTCTTCCACCCTGGCCTTCCTTCTAGCCACCATACCTCAGTGAAAGGAGTCACCACAGAAGAGACAAGCTGCCACTTTTCTCAATTCTTATGTTGTAATGAAGATGACTTTCTCTTCACCCATTCCCCTTTAATTATGCCTGAAAATCCACTTCCTCTCCTGGGGAGAGACATATTGTCTTGTTTAATCACTATAATCTGTATGCATCCAGGTCAGATACACTGCTTCCTCCTTGTGGAAATGGAAATAAGCCCTAAAGTATTGCAATTAAAGTAAAACAGCTACAGCAATAAGAGATACTTCAGCACAAACACATCTGAAAGGTCCTACTATTTTTCTCACTGGAAACAATATTCTCTGCAACTCAGGGACTCCTATCCAAGTCTCTCTTTTGTTGGTACTGGGAATTGAAATCAAGAACTGGCACTTGCCTTGCTGGGCAGGTGTTGTGTCACTGAGCTTTATCTCCAGCCATGAGATAAAATTCTCTAAGGCCTAAAGTTGAGAGAGGATTATTGCCTATAATG
Source organism: Myocastor coypus (assembly GCA_004027025.1). Classification (NCBI taxonomy): domain Eukaryota; kingdom Metazoa; phylum Chordata; class Mammalia; order Rodentia; family Myocastoridae; genus Myocastor; species Myocastor coypus. The sequence continues at coordinate 9,877 of PVJA010042851.1, read as the reverse complement.
AATAACTTAAGCACACAAGGTTTATTTAAAATGTGTCATAGCTCATGAAATACGATGATTGTAGGAGTTCAAAAACCCAATGGACTTCAGCTGGCCAAATAGCTCAGCAGATTAAAATGCCTGCTTAGGCAGATACAGGGGTTGGGGTTTGATCCCCAGGCCTGCCATGCCGACCCCACCCCCAGGGCGTGCTGAGCTGGTGATGGAGACTGGGCATGGTGGTGTGAGCCTATTATCCCAGCACTTGGGAGACTCTAAACAGGAAAATCAGTACAAGTCCGATTTATGTAGTGGGGTTCTGAACACCCTGTAGACCCCTCCCTAAGTACAGGAAAACAAAAACAAAAACAAAAAACCCAAAACCAACCAAACAGAAAAAACCTAATGAGGAGTAGAAGTTAGAACAGGACCTTAGGAAACTGCTGAGATGGTTCAGCAGTCTAAAGCTCTTCCTTAGGAAAGCTTAGGCAACCACAGGGACTGCGGTTCAATCCCTGACACCACATGCTGTGCCAGCCCCATCCCCAGGCCAGGCTGAGCTGGCCATAAAAAAAAAAAAAAAAAAGAAAAGAAAAGAAAAGAACAGGACCTTAGGTCTGTAAATGAGGTAGTAGTGCCACTCTACTATGTGGTACCTAGTCTGTGTACTCTTCTTTCTCAGATCTCAGAAGGTGCTCGATGGTTTCCTGTGGTAGATTTTTCCAGTTTCTTTTTGCCTTTGAACATCCCAATGACCAGGCTACTCAACTGACATATATTGTGTTTCCTCAAGTGTTCTGAGACAGTGCTCCCTGGGAAGGTCCTTTCCCATGACTTGGTGCGTTTTGAATTTTCTCAAGTCAAAGTCTTCTACTATGTAGATGACATATTGTTGTCAGAAGAGCTCCCTAGCCAAAGTACTTGTGCTCTGCTGAATTTTCTAGAAGACAGGGGTTATAAGGTTTCTAGACCTAAGGTACAATTTTGTTGCCTTGAGGTAAAATACGTGGGCCTTGTCATATCCAAGGTAATGTGAAGACTTGGAGAAGACAGAAACCAATTATTTTCCTTCCCATAGCCCAAGACTTGAAACATTTAAGGGATTCCTAGGAGTCATAGGCTTTTGTAGCCTTTGGGTAGCAGGATATGGTGAAATTGCTCAATCCCTCTATCAGCTTGTAACAGAAGTCCAAATGACAGATAACTATATTTTAACCTTGGAACCTGAGTCCCTGACTGCATTCTGGAAGCTTAAACAAGCCCTATAAAATCTCTCAGCACTCAGCCTACTGACAGGACATCGTTCCAATTTGTGTGGTGATAAAAGGCAGGGCATGACTTTGAGAATACTTACACAGGATCAGGGATCTACTAAACAGCCTGTAGGATATCTGAATCATGAATTAGACATTACACACAAGAGATGGCCTGTGTGTCTTACAGCTGTGTCTGGAGTAGTTCTTTTATTTATTTATTTATTTATTTTTATTTTTTTCTTTTTGTCTTTTTTTGAGATAGGGTCTCACTATGCAGTTCAGGCTGGCCTTTAGCTAACTTTTATAGCCTAGGCTGGTCTCGAACTCATACCAATCCTCCTGCCTCAGCCTCGCAAGTGCTGGTATTACAGGAGTGCGCCACCATGCCCAGCTTGCAGTAGTTCTTTCTTTTCGTGCCAGAGGCACGCAAACTGACTCTAGGCAGAGAGCTCATTGTATATACACCTCAAAATGTGGGAGGGTTTCTTTCCTTCAAAGAGAGCATATGACTATCAGACAACTGACTTCTTTATTTTATTCTAAAGAATAAAAACAAATAGAAACAAAGACAAAAACAGAGTAACAAGTAACAGTGCATATGATACAGAGTTTCAAGAAAGAATAAAAATTTAAGGACTGGCAAGATAGCTCAGCAGACTAAGCAACTGCTTAGGTGAGCTCAAGGACTGGTGTTTGATCCTCACCACCACATGCTGCACTAGCCCTGCCCCCAGATGTGCTGAGCCAGCCACTGAGTCTAGGCTTGTGGTGGACACCTATAGTCCCAGTGCTGGGGTGTTGCTTAGTGAGACCCTGTACCAAATACATAAAAAAGAATAAAGATTTAACAATAGTTTTTATATTGCATGTTTTCATCATCAAATCTGTTGTTCAGATTCACAGATACAGGTAAGCAAAATTAGTCAAATAATTAAACATTGTTTACTTTCAATAAACTTTAATTTTTCTTTTGTCCTTTTTTACTTTATTTTTTAAAAACTTATTTTAAAGAGAGAATATGAATTGATAGGACATTAGAAATAGCATATACATTTAGAAGAACAAGATGAGAGGTGTTCAACCATGGTTTTTGTATTGCACTTGGCTGTCTTCAATGTAATTGCTCAACTAAGGATGACAACTGAGTTCTCAAATGCCAGACTTTAGCTCTAGAAGGACCTGCCATTCAAATAAAGACATGTTCCTCCTTAAACCCTGCTGCCTTTCTACCAGAAAAAGAAGAAATTGAGGTTGAAAGACATGATTGTGAATAGGTTATTCCCCACCCATATGCAGCCAGAGATTTGTTAGACACACCCCTTACTGACCCTGATTTGCCCCTCTTCTGTGATGGTAGTTTCTTCATGGAAAATGGGACAAGAAGGCAAGATATGCAGTAGTGGTTTTACATCAGACTTTTGAAAATTCCTCGCTTGCACCTGGGACTAGTTCCCAGCTACTAGAACTCAAAGATCTGACCAGGGTTTTAGAATTCAATAAAGGAGAGAAAGTTAATATTTATACTGATTCCAGATATGCTTTCCTAACATTGCATGTCCACACAGCCATATACAAAAAGGAAGAAATTATCTGACAACCAGCAAATCTCCTATAAAGTATCATAGAGAGGCAGGTGAACTTTATCATCTGTATGTGTGCCCTCTAAACTCACAGTGATTCACTGTCTAGGACACTATGAAGGAGCTGATGAAATATTTCAAGGTGGCTGATGTAGCAGCAAAAGAAGCTGCTTGAGGGCACCCCTTCAGGCCTCCTGATCCAGAAGGGTCCCATAATCATCCTCAATCCAAGTATTCTCAATTAGAAATCAAGGGGGTTCTTTTTCCACAGATGCCAGTTTCTTTCCATCAGGATGGTTACAATTGGTAAATTGTTTCTTCCTGGTGCAAGACAATGGAGAATTAAGTCTTTACATCAAACCTTTCACTTAGGGAGAGACAAGACCTACCAGATGGCCTCAAAGCTATTCATGGGAAGAGGACTCTCTCAGACAATACACAGATAATTCAGACATGTGAGCTCTGTCAAAAACTAGACAAAACAAAACATCCTCTCAATCAGACCTTAGTCCCTCCAGGCACACAGAGATATAGTAAGTACCCTGGCAAAGACTGGCAGCTTCAGCTGGGCATGGTGGCACATGCCTGTCATCCCAGCACTTGGGAGGTTGAGGGAGGAGGATCAGTGAGAGTTCAAGACCAGCCTGGGCTACAAAAGTGAGCTCAAGGCCAGCCTGAACTGCATAGCGAGACTCTGTCTCAAAACAAAACAAAAGACTGGCAACTTCATATACTAAAGAGTAAGGGTCTCCCATAATTATTGGTCTGGGTAGATACTGTGACAAACTGGGCTTCTTTGTAGAATAGAAAAAGGCACAAGAGGTGGTAATGGGTCTGGTCTCAGAAATCATCCCCAGATTTAGACTTCCTAAGAGCTTACAGAGTGATAATAGGCCTTCTTTTAAAGCAACAGCTACACAAGGTGTCTCTCAGGCACTGCACATTCTCTGTCACCTTCAATTTGCACAAGGCCACAATTGTTGGGAAAGCTAGAAAAAATAATGAGATCTTAAAGGGACATCTTTGTAAAATGGCTCAAGAAAGTCCCCTACAATGCCCTCACTTACTACCCTTAACTCTTATCAAGATAAGAAATACACCTTAAATTCTAGGCCTCGGCCCATTTGAAATGCTTTATGGACAACTTTTTCTCATTAATGACTTTTCTTTTTGATAGAGAAATGAATGCCTTACTGAAAGACATCATCTGATGGACTAAATTCCAACACACTTTTCAACAGTTAAGCTTAGCCTAAAGAACAGGGAAAATTCGTATTCCAGCCCAGTGATTTAGTGCTGGTAAAAGTGTCTTTCCTTATCATCTCCTTCCAGAGGACCAACTTGTGAAAGCCTATACTCTGTGATCCTGTCCACTCCATCAGCTGTCAAGGTAGCACATCTATACTGGTTATAGCACACCTGACTCAAGCCTGGGAACCAGAGACTGTTATCGAATGTGAACAACTGTCTGAATTCTGTGAACCCACAGAAGACTTAAAATTTCTGTTCAACAGAAAGATCAAGTCTTCAGATAAGTAACCTAAAATGTTACTTTTAGCTCTTTTTACTAATTACTTTACCACTTAAGGAAAACTTTAAATCCTTTCTTATTTGGGCATAGAAATATGCAGAGCTATTACAAAGAACGTCTTGCTGGATATGTGGCCTGCTCTGCTTGTCAAATACATCACGGCTTCCTTGATGGGTACCGTAATTTTAAGGCAGGTGATGATTGGAATAAACTACATTGATGAAACATGAAAGATTCAGGAATTCAAAGTTGGTCCACCATTATTGAATGGTCTATAAACTCCACCCTTGGGGCTGGGGAGATGGCTCCGTGGCATAAGTGCCTGCCTGGCAAGTGCAAGGTCGTGAGTTTGAACCCTGGTCCCGCAAAAAAAAAAAAAAAAAAAAAAAAAAAAAGAAAGAAAGAATAAACTCCAGCCTTAATGATCCTGGAAACAACCAGATCTTTTCTAAAAATGCCACTGAAGCCTCTCTGCAGGCATTAGTAAAACCTCTCTCAAATAATGATGAAGAGCCTATCATGAGAGCCAAGAATCATAGACATCAAAATGGCTACTTTCAAATATGGGCTGATTATACATGGTTAATTTCTAATACAGAATGACTTAATAGAAAGACTTCCTTATGTGGGGACCACAAAGCTACTTCTATTCTCACTTTCATAACTCTACTAAATACTCAGGATAGATGGCCCCTGAGCGATGTATATATACTCTAACTTTACAGGCTGAAGACTAGTTTGTGACGAACTAGCTTACTCATCCTAGAATTAGATGGGAAGCCCCAGTGGCACTCATTGGTCCTATGGAACCAATTTATATTCCTGGTTGCCTCCTAGATAGATAGAGAGATGCACACCAAGACTTGCAGGGATACAAGCAGGAGCATCATAACCCTTGACAGACTTACAAACTTACTTTGTCTACAACACTGATGGTCTAGGAGTGTGTTTCACTGGCACAATCATTTGACTTCTACTTTTGTCACTTTCCTAGGATTAGAGGATGGCATGCAAAACATCAATACATTAACTAACTATACTCAATAGGCCTTGAACAACACCTCAATTAGCCTCTTTTCCCTAAATGAAGACGTAAAATTAATGAGACAAGCTGTCTTCCAAAATCAGATGTCGTTAGACATTCTAACAGCAACATACAGGGGTACTTGTGCAATTGTAAAAGTCTAATGTTGTGTGTGAATCTGTGACCCTTCTGCCAATATCTTGACAGCTACTCAAGATATTAAACAACAGGTCATTACCATGTCAGGTTCTGAAATTCCCTGAACCTTCTTAACCTCTTTGTAGAAGGTAATTACTGGCTTTTCCTGGTGGAAACATTTGTTGATTGCATCCATAATAACCTTGTTGATCTTATTATTTTTCTCTATGCATTCTTAACTGTTTTTTTGGAATTGTCTCTGGATTTAAAGTTACACACCAATCCGAGATGAGAATGCTTCATATCAATCAAGGGCATTTAGGTAGACACTTTGTAGAGTGTCTTTAACTGTCGATCATGACTATGACCCAGTTCAGACTGAAGTGGACAGAATGGTCATCACCCCCTTCTCCCTCATGGCAGTTTAGGACACTTCTTCAGAAAGGAAAATATTATAGACAGCTATGCTAGGCAGAAACATTATAGGCAGTTATAGCTGGTTTCTCAAGAGAGCCAGGACAAAATTGAAACACATCTCAACTGTGGCTAGAGACACACCTGTTGAAGACCAGTTCTCAAGACAAAGATGAGATGACCGAGCTTATATACTTCCTGGAGGGGCATGAAACTTAGATAGATATCGGTCGCTCCAGTGGGTGGCCAAGACTTCTGGATCCATTACTTCCTAGAAAAAGTCTTTGTCTTTTTCCACTCGTCCTTGAAACATGACTTGTTTTCCATTGACTCACTATTACCAAAGTGACCATACTTGTATCCTTATTGCACCCTACCCATATAGTATTGCTTTAGAAAACTTCCTTGACAAGTGGGGCCCTCAGGCAACTCATTTTTGCTCTCTCCTGCCTCTTGGAGGCATATCTATCCCTCTCAATAAATATTTCCTACTCTCTCTATCCCTCTGGTGTTTTTTTTTTTTTTTTTTGTGGTAGTAAGGATCAAACTCAGGACCTTGTGTTTGCCAGGCAGGCATGTATGCCACTAAGATATCTTCCTGGCCCCAATATTTCCTACTCTTCCAAAAGATTTTGTATTTTAAAGAGAAAAATAATAAACAAACAATTAAATTGAGTTTCAAAACAAGTTAGTAGGACAGTTAATACTCTTAAGTTCTGTTGTTTCTAGAATTCATTCTTCAGTTTTAGAAAATATCAACTTGGCATACCAGATATCCTTGGGAGATATAATATTTCCATATTTCATGTCTAATATTATATTCTCTGACAGCAGGCATGAGTTTGGCACATCTGACATCTAACAGGGGGAGTTGTTAGCCTGTGACAAAGGCAGATCACCTACATTTAGGGATAAGATAGACAAAATTCCAATTAACTAATTGAACAGTGTCACTGGACTGAGCCAGAGCAAGCACCTAACAAGCTGAGACAAAGATCTGAAAACCTGTCCAGACATAGAATGCTTGAAGATTTGCTGACTCCTGTCATGGAAAAGAATTTTCAGGACCCATCAAGAAGTGGTTCAGGAAGGACTTATTAGGCAGAAATTCAGTACACATTCAAGAGTGCAGAGCAGGAGCTCAGAGAAATGAGATGTGCTATATAGTTTGGAGCTGAAAATATTTGTGTTTTTGGTGGTAGAAATCTGTGGGGTTTGATGATCTATAGTCTTGGGTTTGAGGAAGGATGGTTCACCCACAGTCAGATAATGGTCTGCACATAGGAGAAAGCCAAGCATACATGTCAAAAGGTGATTTATTCACAACTGAAAGAAGACCAAGTAGAAGTAAAAAAGGAATGGTGGAACTTCTGTGGAGGTGAAAGGAAAGTAGACCACATGAATTTCATCATCTGATGGGAAAAAAGGAGTACAGGGGAAGGAGAGAGAGGGAGGAAGGAGAGAGGGCAAAGTCATAGCAGATTTTTTTTTTTTTTTTTTTAGTAAGAAGTACGTGGTGTGGGCTGGGGATATAGCTCCGGGGATCAGAGCTTACTAAGTAAGTGCAAGGCCCTGGGTTCAATTTCTGTGCCAAGAAAAGAAAAAAAGAGTGAGAGACAGACCCCTCTAAAACCAAAATATTTTTGTTTGGAAAAGCAAACATTCTCCCCAGAAAATCAGATTTTTATAGATCATCGTGTAAGGGACTTGGGATAACTTACTCAGAGATGTCTTCAGTTATGGTTTTCCAAGGCCAAAAATGGTCTGAGTCTTACCATGGTGTTGTGAAAGCATGAACTGGGTGCTTTTAAAACGGAGAACTGTCCATCTATAACTGTGCTCTCTCATCAATGCCTGATTTCATGTCACATTTATTTTTAACTTTGGTTCAGGGATGAGATGTGGTTGCTCATCATGACCTGGGTTTCCAGAAAGATGGGTTTTTTATTTAGAGACAGAGCTGGTACAGGTAACACAAACAAGCCATTTGAGCAAGCCACCAGAACCATCCAGGCCTTCTTTTCCTAGTAATTGCTCAATACTGTATTTGCCCTTAGGTGACACTGTTGAGACAGAAAGTGAAATAGCTGGGAGCGTCTTGCCCGAGGTACACAGAAACACCAGGACTGAATTCACGAGCTGAGCAAGAGTTTTGCCTGTTGGGAATTCCCCATGCACATTTTGGGATTTCCACCTAGAGTGCGGTCAAGCTGGGATGGTGGAGGACAGCCAGACCTGGCGTCTCCGGTGACAGTCATCTCTGCTTAAAGGCAATAATCCTGGACCTAAGAAGTTTTCCCTTCTGAACCAGCTGACAGGCTGGCCCCATCCCAATATTTAACTTTGCACAGAAAGACACTTTTGTCATACACTTTGCAGAGAGTCAGTTAGCTTGTTTTCTTCCCTTCTCTGCATTGCAGTTGCCAGCAGAGACTGCTCAGTACTTCCAGATCCTTCCTAGGGGAGCTTCTAGCTTCTCTGGATTGATCAGCAATGTGTTTCACAAGAGAGTGGCACAGAATTCAATGGAGATATTGCATATCTGCTTTTAGCCTTCTTAATGAGATAGCTTCCACCTGGGGATGACTCAGTGGTGGACCCTTTCCAGGGCTGTGCTCTTCAGCAGCTGCAGGTTCCTTCTGAGGTGTCAGTTGAATGGCAAGGATGATGAGTAATAGTCTTCTACGTCTTCTCTCTGATCAACAAAAGACAGGAGTTTGACTTTCAGAGGCAGGGACTGTCCCCTTGCTGTCAATGTCAAGTTAATTGAGAAAGAGAACTCCCCAAGTACCCCCCCCCTTTATATATCCAGTGCATTCTGAGGCAACTGAGAAAGTTCTGAGTATGGCAGTTATGGGGCTTTCCTTGTGTGAGTAAGCCAAGTGATTCACTTTATGGGCAATTTCTCTTTCTGCTTGTTGATTGAGTATTTATTTATTTATTTATTTAGAAGAATAAAATATAGGGGGAAACTCCAATATTAGATGTCTTCTTTTTTATTTTATGTTTTAAAATTTTATTTATTTTTTTGGCAATACCAGGGATCAAACTTAGGACATTGTGCTTGCCAGGCAGGCACTTACGCTGCTGGGCTATCTCCCTGGCCCTCCTCTTTTTTTTTTTAAATGTATTTAGTACAGGTTCTATAGGATCTCACTACACAGATCAGACTTGTAGTGATCCTCCTGTTTTCAGCCTCCCAAGTGCTGGGGTTACAGACACATGCCACAATGCCCAGTCTCAGTTGCTGTATCAATGTGCCCCAGAGGCAGGGCCTGAACGGCATACCAGGGATTGAACGGGGATCCCTGAGTTTGCCTAAGCAGGCACTATAGTCTGTCAAGGTATCTGGCTGACCCAAACAAACAACAACAATAAAAAACAATATTATAAATGATACAGAATTTCACTAAGCAAAATAACAGTAATTCAACAATGTTGCTATATTATATATTGTTATCTTCAAGTTAGTTGTTCATCCTACCAGACATTAGCATACAAAATTGATTTAAGAAATTATAACAATTTAAAAAGGAGAGGAAAAGAATGTTGGCTGAGTTTTGACTGCTCTACAAACAAGATAAAAAGAAGCATCAGTTGGCTGCACCACTTTTACCAGGAATTGGATATCCAAGGAGATATTCTCTGGGTTCACCCAGAGGTCCATGGAATAATGGTAAAAATAACCATGTCATGCCTGGCCAAATAGCTCAGTGGATTAAAGCACATGGGGGCATGCACAGGGACCAGGGATTAGACCCTTGGGGCCTGCCGTGCCAGCCCTGCCTCTGGGACTGTGTGGAGATGGTAATTAAGACTGAGCAGGGTGGCGCATGCCTGTAATCCCAGCTCTTGGGAGGCTGTCAACAGGTGGATCACTATGAGTCTGGTCTACTAGTGAAACCCTGAACATCCTGTAGATCCTTCCCTAAAAAAAAAAAAAAAAAAAAAAAAA
>PVJA010042850.1:0-17089 GCA_004027025.1 Myocastor coypus | reverse complement strand
CCATTTTGCTTTCTGTGAAAGCCTGAGAGAATGTTTTTCTCTGGGTGACTCTCCTTAGATGCACTGCAGTTCATTCATCCCTTTCCTCTGAGGTCCCATAATCTCCTTGACCAGGAAATTTGGGACACCTCTGAGTTATAGGATATTACAGCATAGGTTCTCTTATATCCTGGGTCTTTATTGACCTTGAAGGGCTAGGTCCAAAATATTGGCTATCCTTATAGCCCTTCTATTTCTCCAATTGTCGGTCTGTTAACTTACATTCTCAACCCTCCAGCAGAAAAGCTTTGTGATACTATTGCTCTTTAAAATTTTTATGTGTTTTGTGTGCAGCATATTTGTTTTTTTACATCAAATCTTCCAATCTTTGTCTCATTAGAGAAATCACGACCATTTACACTGAGCTATTACTAAAAGATACTGACTTATTCCTGTCATTGCATTTTTTTATGTTGATTTCTTTATTTTCTTTTTTGCTTTACCACTCAACCTGCTTGATATATTTACTTCATCAGATCTTTTAGCTTTGTTATAGTCTTCATTTCTGTCTAGATATCCTGATGCATTTTGTATTCTATGGGTAAGGTTGCTCTTTGTTGTGTTAAGTCTTTATTTCTCCATCAATTTTTAAAGATATAATAATATGGGTTGAAGTTTTTTCTTATGTAGTTTAGGAAACTTCCATCTTGACTCTCTTGACCTTAAACGTTGGTGAGAGAAATCTTCTATAATTGGTGAGAAACTGGTGCTATAAGTAATAAAAAAAATTTCTATACCTCTAAGAGGTTTATCTTCATAAGTGTTTTGCTGCTTCTCTATAATATTTTTTAAATGTTGTCTTTGTATTAGATTTCTGGGATTTTAATTATTACATGCCACAAAGAGGTTCTATTATAGCTATTTTGGGTTACATGTGCCTCATGTATCTATATGCTGAATTCTTTTTTTGTGTCTCATTGATCTATTTGTAACAGTGGGATATTAAGGTACCCTATTACAATTATACTAGCACTTATTTGATTTTTTTTATATCTGTTATTTATTTCTTATAGTTGGGGCACTGGTACTTGTGCATATATTCATGATTGGTTTTTTTTTCTCTTAGATTGTTCCCTTTGAAATTATGTATTCTTTTTTGTCTCTCTTAATTAGTCTTACCTTGAAATCCACTTTGTCTGCAAATAGAATAGCTACCCCTGCATTTATCTGGTTTCCTGTCATATGGAGTATTATTTTCCAATCTTTGACTTTCAATCTATAATTTCTTTTTTAATTAAATGTGTTTCTTGCATGTAGCATATTGTTTAAACTTGTTTCTTCATATATTCTGCCAGTGTGCTTCTTTTAGTGAACTGATAATATTAATATTGATGGCTATAACTGGTATCTATTACTTGTCCTTGTCATGGCATTTTCCTTTTGTTGCGTCTCTTTTTCTCCCCCATTTGACCTGCCTACTGGATTTATTCTGTTGGATTTCCTGGAGTTGTAATCCTTGTTATCTCTCCATATAATGTCCTTCTAAACATTTCAGAGTGCTGGTTTGGTGTTTACAAATTTTGTCAAGTGTTCTTTATCATGGAAATACCTTATTTTTCTGTTAACTTTTAAAAATAGTTTGGTGAGGTACATCAATCTGGGTTGAATATTGTTTTCTTTTAAGGCTTAAAATACTTCACTCTAAGGTCTCCTTCACTTGAGCATTTGTGTTGAGAAGTCAGCCATAACTATGACTTGTTTTGTCTTATAGATAATTTGTTTCTTTATCTGTACTGGATTTTAATATTCTAAACTTGTGTTGAATTTCTAGAGTCAATTATTATATGCTTTGCTGTAAGCTTTTTATCATGACAAATTGGAGTTCAATGTGACTCACTAATCTTTATGTAAATTCTTTTTCCCTGACAAAAACTTTTCTGTAATGACATCTATGAACAGGTTTTTTATGTTATTTACACTATCTCCTATTTCTTTTCAGTTACTCAAATCAATATTATGTCATTCTTCTTTGCATCATCTAGCAGCTGCTGGGTTGATTTTTTATGATCCATTGATATTTTTAAGAAATCTTTCTTTGCTTGATCACTAATCACAACCTGTCTTCTACATCTGAGATTCTGTATACACATTGCCTCATTCTGTTGCATATACACTTAATAGAATTTTTAATCTTCTGCGTATCTGTTCGAATTTTTTTATCCCATTTCTTTCCTATGATGGGCATTCATGATTTCCAACATATTCCTAAGATCTGCTTTTTTTTTTTTTTTTTTGTCTTTTTGAGACAGGGTCTTGCTATGCAGTTCAGGCTGGCCTTGAGCTCACTTTTGTAGCCCAGGCTGGTCTCGAACTCGCACCAATCCTCCTGCCTCAGCCTCCCAAGTGCTGGGATTACAGGCGTGAGCCACCACGCCCAGCCAAGATCTGCTTTTTAAAAAAAAAAAATCTGTATCTGCTTTAGAGTCAGTATGCATGTCTTTCATTTTGGTCACCATTCCTGCAGTTTGTGAAAAACTATTTGATTTGATTTTTTTCAACTCTTTCATCTGCTTAGTTACTTCTGTTGTTACCATTTCAGACATTCCAGGTGGGTGGCTTTCCAGTTGTTCCTCTGCATTGCCCCCTTGGCTTTGCCTTGGACAACTGAATATTTGTAGATACAACTTGTTTAAATATATTCTCACTTTGTATTTCTCTTTCCTTAATTCCTGTATTCATGCTTATAAATTGCCTATTGTGAGTAGCTTTGTTACTAGTATTTAGAACCTTTAGGAACTAACTACTTTTCAGAGATGCCATCTAGCTGTAACTGAATTTTGGGCTTTGAGTATGTTGCAAGATCTTACCTTATCAGTTTATAGGGGATGAGAAATTGCTGCCTACTTGGATCAACCCATTTCTTTGGAATTGGCCTATAGCATTTTTAATGGCACTTAGGCAATCTCAGTCTTGGTATACCAAGAAAACAACTGATTAGAATGACTATGTCACTTTGGTGGTATAATCATCAGTAACAATAGTTTCAAATACAGTCTAGAGAATGACAAACTGATAAATATTAATTTGCCACCTCTAACCATATGAACTGGATTTGTGGTTATATAGTGAAATCTAAAATGAACCAGATATTTGTATGCAGTAAATAACCCTTCAATATGACAATTTTACCCTCAGTGGAGAATATTTAAAGGGAGTTAAGGAGAAAAAACAAAAGAATAGAAGAAAAAGAAATGTTTAGAAGCAAGGCTGGAAGACAAAGGAGGGTCATACAAACTTTGGGAAGCTGGTACAGAAGACAAGAAGGATAGGGAGAAAGAAAAAATAAAAAGAAAATAGAATCACAATAGAACTTAAAATCATATTTACTTTTGTAGAAAAGCAAGAGTATACAAGAAAAACAATAAAATTTTTAAAGCCAAGAAAGAAAATAAAAGGAAAAAGAAAAAGAAATGTCCACCACAATGTATATGACAGGATGTAACAGTATGTAATTCTGTTCAATTTACATTGATCAATCCCAGAATGCCAGCAGCAGCTCTACAGCAGGTTAGAAAATGATCCCAAGGAGCTTACAAATCTCTTTCCACTGAAGTTCAGACCAGCCCTTGTCTGCAACACTAGAACCAGACCCATACAGCCTGTAGCAGTCCCCACATATCCTGTGAATTTGAATTCAGCTGGGAGCAACTAGGTGGAGCCAGTAGTCATTCTGAGTCCTAAATATTACAATCCAGGTAGCTCTCAGTTGTCCCCAGGAGAAAAAAAGGAATTTAGAAAATAAATATGAAAAACAAGATGGAGGGCAGGTGGAGGCCTCTTTACCCAACTGGAAAAGAGGACTGAACAATAATAGTGGGGGTACTTACGAATACTTTTGCATGTATCACTAGACACAAGGTTACCTAGCAACTAATGACTGAAATTGTCTAGCTGGTGTTTCTCTCAAGACTACATGTCTTGAATGGTCAATGATGGTGAACATTGTATATTTATTTACCATCTGTATTTCTTTATCTGAGAAGAGTAACCTACTTTTGGTTTGGGACTTTGAATTTTAGGGTGTTGACCCAATTCATTATATATCTCAGTTCTTTCCCTGGGGGACAATTGGCTATAATTTTTTCCACTCTGTGGCTTATCTTTTCACTCTATTGGCTAGTTATTTTGATGTGCAAAAACTTTTTTAATGTATTTGGCATAGGGTCTCACTATGCAGCTGAGACTCATAATAATCCTGTATTCTCCCCCCGCCTCTTTTGTGGAACCCAAGATTGAACTCAGGTCCTTGTGTTTGCCAGGCAAGCACTATTCTACTGAGCTATCTCCCCAGCCCTCATCCTGTATTCTCTATCCAGGATCCTACTATGTTGCAAGTATTCCAGCCAATTTCTGTCTCTGAGTCCTATCATTGGTGAAAACAGCAGCCAGTCTCTCTTTCCATCAGTCTCCATGCGTCCAGGGAAATTCCCTTATTCTTATCTTTCTCATGTTGCTATATTCCAGTGTGTAGACACCAAATCTCAGCAAGGGTCTTTGCTGCTGACCACTCCACCATCTTCCCCACTTACCTGTTTTCTATTGTTAATAGTGACACCATTGTTGCCCTTAGTTTTTATTTTTACTAAGTGTCACTATTAGGTTTGTCTTTGTATCTTCATTACTGCATTTCATTTCTTCCTTTCTGAATGGTGCTAGGGATCAGTCCCTGTAAGGGGACTGAACCTACAAAGACCTTCAGATATTTACTGAATAGATCATAAATGGTATAAACACCAAAACATAACCTAATCCAAGAACATATCCCACGGAGACAAACCTAACTAAAGAGAACTTTACAGTAGTGACAGAGTCTCTCAATCTTAACTGTTTCTCAGCCCAAAGGGCAACAACAATAGAAAACAACAAGGTCCCCCAGAAAATGCTTAACTTCCCAGAAGCTGATCTTAGAAAAAAAGCAATAAGCAAAGAACTCAAAATCCAAGTGGTCAAAATGTTTAAGGAAATAAAGAAATACATAATCAAATGCATAGATGTTTAATGAGTTCAAAACTGATTTAATTAAAAAATTTACCAATAAAATGTATGGTTTGATGAGCTCAAAATCAGCTTATGAGACAATATAAACTAACTGATTTAAGAAAGATAAGACATAGATGACCACTTTGGAAGAAAATTTTAAAATATGAGAAGAAAGCTATCAGACACACATGAAATGAAAGATTAAGTGTTAGCAGATTTAATCAATGTTAGGTAAAGTGTTAGAAGTAGACGATGAGATGGATCTAATAAGTAACAAACTCAATGACACTATTAAAAGGAAATGATATCATACAACAGGTGCTATACAAAAAACCAATTTCAGAATTATAGGAATAAAGAAAAAATTAGAAGGCAACTCAAAAAGTATTAAAAAATTATTCATTAAAAACAGCAGAGGGACTGGGGAGATGGCTCAGTAGAAAAAGTGCTTTCCTGGCAAATGCAAGAACCTGTGTTCAATCCCTGGTTCCACCAAAAAAATAAAATAAAATACAATAAAATAAAATAAAATAAAAAGAATAAAAACAGCAGATAATTTCCCAAATTTAGGGAAAGAATACTCAAGTATAAGAGATACCAAGAGATCCAAGTAGCTATGACCAGAAAAGAATCTGCCCATCATACATCATAATCAAATGCCAGAAAATTAACAAAAGGAAAGAATAATGAAAGCTATTAGAGAATGACAACAAGTAACCCATAAAGACACACCAACCAAAAGAAGTGCAGATTTCTAAGCACAAACCTCAAAGACCAGGAGAGCCTGGAGGGAAGTCTCTTTAATTACTAAAAGAAAATAACTGTCAACCCAGACTTTTGTATGATACAAAATTAACAGAGCAGTAAAGACATTCTATGATAAAGAAATCCTAAGGAAATACATGAGCACTGTACAACCATTGAAAAAACTGTGAAAATGAATCCTGAACAGAGACGGGGAGTCCAACACACCAAAAAGTCCAAAAGAAAGTATACATTTAACTGAGAGAGTAGCTACACAAAGTAATAAACACTCCATTTAATGGTTATGCCTTGTATTCTATTATTTTTTGCATCATTAGTAAAATTTAGGTTTTCTATTGTGAGTAATAATTCTATGACTTAGAGGAATGTATTGCTATATGTACTACTATGGAAAAAAGAAAGCAATTATGTATTTGTTTATGGGACAGTTAGTTACTTTATATCCTAAAACCCAATATGAATACCATTTCTATTATTTAAAAATTATTGTCCAAGCTTTTCAAAAGTTTAACAAATGTATTTCCTGAGGACTGATATGGTACAAAAATGTAACCAAAATTGTCAGATACTACATTTTTAAAAGCAAGAATGAAGAAAATATGTATTAGCATGACTCTAACGCAGAAAAAAATAAAGTCAAGTGAATTGTGGGGGGGGAAGGAATAAAGGAATCACCACAAAAAAATAATGCAATGACAGCATTCGATAAATATTTTACAGTAATAACTCAATGCTAATGGTCGCACCTCTCCAATCAAGGATACAGGCTGGCAGACTGAATCAAAAAACAAAATATAGCCATATATATTGCCTTCCAAGACATACTTCTTCCAAAAGGAAGCTCATAAACTGCAAGTGAAAGCATAGAAAGTGATAATTCGTTAAAACTGAATCTTAAAGCAGCAGATAAAATTTCTATTCTTCAAGAATGTATGACAGCCAGGGGTGGTGGTGCACCTCTGTAACCCCAGCACTCAGGTGGAGGAGGAAGGAGGGTTGTCATCAGTCTGACTATAGCCTGGACTACACAGTGAGTTCAAGGTCAGCCTAATTATATAGTGAGACCCTATCTCAATAAAATAAAAGAAAATATTTGGGAAAAATTGATGCAAGTAACACTTATTTCATCACATGTAATATTTCTTTGGTCAAATACAAGATCTTTTCATTTTAACTTCGATAATAAAGACTAAAAGGAAAAAGGTAGCATAATTAATGCATGTTTGCCTTTAAATTGGTATAAGACTAGCTTACTTTAATCTCTTATTCAAGCCAGACTGGAATTTCTGTATTTTATATTAAAGTAACTTTTGTGTCAAGGCTTTTGTGTTAGCTCCATAGAGACTGTCACTAGAAATGACTATGACTTGAAAAGTTAGCTTATATTATAAACTCCTTCTATTAAACAGACAGTATCTCCTGTAATATAGTTTAATTTTAAAAATTAAAACAAGCACAGAGATTAAATTTTACTTCTTCAGACAGTGAATATCTCTGCCAGTGATTCAAGAAAATTATCTTTAAGTTTAAAATTAACAAGCTTCTGATTTACCAAAGTAGTCAAATAATATACGACTTGATAATTAAGAAAAGGACTTTTTGGAGTCTCTTTCATCATAGTATGTGGATGAGGAAAAAGAGAAAAAAAGAAGAAAGAAGGAAAAAATAATGATGATTTTGTAACCTTTGTGTTAAAAAAGAAGAAAATAAGGGGAATCTACATTTTAATCCTTGCAAGAAAGTAAGAGGACTAAATAGATTCATACAAAAACAGTAGACCTTCATTTCATTTTGGATTCCTCTAAGGTAGAGACCTAGGGAGGTTAATAACTCCAAGATAGATTTATTCTGCTGAGAGGTACTACTTGAGGATTAATAACACTAAGAAAGTAATTTTTATCTTCTTTTTCTCCAGATATGCTTTGCATCAAAAACCATACTTAAGACTTTCTAGGACAAAGATAGATGTCTCTTAATGTCTTCAGCATCATCCCAGTTCCCACACATCATTTTAATTATAAATGTTATGCTTGTCAAGAATCTAGTCTTTTTATGTAATACAACCATTGTTAAATTTTTGTTCTTGTTTTGAAATTCTGCACTACATGTACTCTTTTTTTTTTCAATTTTTTATTGTTTAAATTTAACAATGGTTATATTACATATTTTCATCATCAGATCAGTTTAGATTAATACATATAGGTATATAAGATTGATCAAACAATTAAACATTAACCTTTCTAAATCCACATTACTATTTTTTTTCTTTTCCCCTTTCTTTTCTTTGAAAGTTGACATATTGCATATTGTCCACTACATGTACTCTTGCTTATTACTCTTTTTCTATCTTTGTTTCTGCTATTTTTACTCTTTAAAATAAAATTTCAAATATTCAAAAAAAATGAATCTAGTCTTTCAACAAAAGGAAGAAGGGGAAATATATATCTATATACACAACATAGCTTGGATAATTGTACTGTTGCATTTTACTGGTCTATTAAAAGGAACAGTAATTTTTTCCTTTTAATTTTTGGAATAAACAAAGAAAAGGCCAGGGAGATAGCTCAGGCGAGTAAGTGCTTGCCTGGCAAGTGCATGGTCCTGAGTTCAATCCCTGGTACTGCAAAAATAAATAAATTAATTCACTAATTAATTTTTGGACCAATTTTGCATGCTTACATCTGGTAACCTGAACAACTAATTTGAAGACAACAACATGCAATATAGCAACCATTGTTGAATTCCTATTAACTTGTTTAGTGAAATTGTGTACTGGTTCTAATATTTTTTAGTTTTATTCTCCTTAAAAATACAAATTTAATTAAAACAACAGCAAAAAATCCAGTTTCTCCAAACTCATTTTCCATCCTCCTATTAAAAGATGAATAATAGTTGCACAGCACACAGTTGTTGTAAAGATATATATAAATGACATAATTCCTAGTGCCCATCCCACCAAATGCACTGTGGTAATCCAACAGAACCTTTAATTATAAAATGTAAAACACTCATAGACTTCATAAAGCTTTGATACAAAAGGAGATGAGACTTGAAAACAATAAGGTCAAAATAGCTGAATAAAAATGCCTTGCAATGTGACTGTGCCACAGAAAAGAACTAGGGCAAGAAGAGTCAAGAAGACTGACTGAGGGAAAACTCTGGAAATCAGCCAGAACTTAACAGGAAACTTAAATAGCACAGAAAGTCAAAGTGAAGAGTCAAAAAGGCAACCTAAAGGGAAAAAAAGCAAATTGTAACTCAGCTTCCCTCCCTAGCATGAGGAAGGGAATCTCCACCCACTCTGCTGGGAAAAGGTAAGCACAAAAAAGTCAACATTCCCCATTGTAGCAGAGCTATAGTTCTAATTTCAGAATAAAACACAGTCCACACAGACTTTAAATCCAACATAGCTGTTATGGTTTGTGTATAGGTGTCTTCCCAAAGCCTCATGCAGTCATGGGGTAGCTTCTGGAATTGGTAATTGTTTATTTTGAAAATGGGTTCTGCCTCTCCCCTGGGGCAGGTGATTTGCATTTCAATGTAAAGGAAGAGAATTTAACTGCTTGAGCTGCTGCTACCCCTCCTTGCACTCTTGCTCTTAGCTGCCACCATGAAGGTTGTTTTCTGCCATGTGTCTCTCTGCCTTAGAGCCAGCTGAATATAGACACTAATGTCCAGTAACTGTGAGCTAAATAAACATTTCCTTTCCTCATTTTGAGTGTTGGGTATTTGTCCCAGCAACAAGCGAAGAGTAACTAAGACAACAGCAAACTGGATGCTCTACCCCAGTGGTTCTCAACCTGTGGGTCTCCACCCCAGCAGGAGTCGAACAACCAAAACACAGAGGTCTCCTAAAGCCATCAGAAAATATAAATATTTAAACCTATGCTATGCCATGGTGAAATGTTATTTATTGGAATTAGTAATAAATATTTCTCAACATATAATTAAATAGTTTTTATAATTAATCACTACATTTAAATTATGTTTGATTTGTAGCAATGAGAATACATAATGCATATCAGGTATTTACATTCCAAATCATAACTGTAGCAAAATTACAGTTTTGAAGTAGCCACCAAAATTATTTTTTGGTTTGGGGTCACCGCAACATGAGGGTATTGAGGGGTTATGGTATTAGAAAGGTTGAGAACCACTGCTCTAACCCAAAAAGAACTTATATCAGGTGTCCACCAATATCAAGAACTCAAGCTGCTAAACAGCGACTGTTAGATACCATCTTGCCTTAGAGACCAGCTACCTGATCCCTGATACTAACAGAAGTCTTGAGCAAGATGTTTGCCTCTGCACCCTGCAGCTTCAGGACTAGCAACTGCAATAGTGACAATTACAAGTCCCACCTGTGTTTGCCCAGTGGCATTAAGGAGGTCTTATCCCCAGCCCACTCCCTTGGATCTGCAACTGCTGGCACAACATATTACATCTACCTGTAGCTGACCATTTGAAGCTGAGGAAGGTCCCAATTGTACCCAAAATCTCTAGGAATGTATCTACCAATGCCATGAATTTCTGCTGTACCCATAGGTCACCTGTGTAACCTTGGGACATTTCTTTCCACATCCGGAAACTCCAAAACCAATGATACCAAAACTATAAACCCCAGCACCATCCATGCTTGACTAACAAGACCTAGGAAAGGTCTTTATTTCCTACATCTCCAAGATCATAGATAGCAATATCACAGAACCTACTATTACAAGGAGGATGTGTCCTGAATGACCTAAGGAAGGTCTCCTTAACAGCGCATGGGCTTTGGATGATAACTGCTAGCACCAAAAAACATATTATCATGTGCTTATCCCTTGAAATCTGGAGAAAGTATCAGCTGGATTCCACAGCTCCAGGAAAGTGGCCACCCATATGTAGTACAGCCCCAGTGTCATTCACATCACCCCATAGCAAAGGTCCCCTCCATGTTTCCAACATCAAATCCATAGATAACACTGGTATAAACAGAGCACCACCTGTGTTCATCCAACAGGAATGAGGGACAGCCTCAACTATGCTGTGATTCCTTCTTTGTGCCTTCTGGAGCCTCAGGGGCAGGCATCTCTGTCACTGATCTGGAGTATCCTAGAAAGGGTTTTTCATTGCCTTTAACTCAGTAACCATGTTTTCTGGTGACAAAACCCTGATCACTCGCACTTACTGCAAGGGACCTAAGGGCTGTCCTTACTCCCATCTTATGCTAAGACTGTGCCAACTCCTCCCACAGGCTGCAGTCATATCAGTGCTTAACTTCTTGGAGGCTGAGAACAGGGCTTTGGGAGCCTGCATCCACTGCAAAATCATATAGCTACCTTCAAGAATTTTGCAGTCTAGATTATTAAGGACCCATGACACTACTGACATCAATTTAAAAACTGATACAGAAACTACATTCTGTGATTCACCTAACCCAAAAACCACAGTATCTACCCAATTGGCATGCAGGTCTTTTCTCACCAGAAAAAAAAAAAAAAAAAAAAAAACTATTCTTCTACTGGGTTTGATCCCCAGGCCTGCCATGCTGGGCCTGCCTCCAGGGTGCACTGAGAAGGCAACTGAGACTGGGCATGATGGCATGCACCTGTAATCCTAGCTCTCAGGAAGCTGTAAACAGGTGATCATTATGAGTCTGATCAAGTAGTGAGACCCTGAACAGCCTGTAGACCCTTCCCTCCCAAAAAAGAATAACTTCAAGACCCTAAAAAACTGTAGTAACCAAATAGCAAAATGTGGCACAGGCTAATGGACTAAAGCAGAAAACTCAAATCTTAATCCATATTCATAAAGCCAATTGATTTTCATATAAGCACAAAGAAAATACAGTGAAGACAGATAACATTCAATAAACAGTGCAACAGTATATACATTTACAGAATAATGAAACTGAATTCCTTCATTTCACTGTACACAAAAATTAACTCAAAAGGGATCAAAAACATAAATGCAAAACCTGAGACCATAATATTATCATAAGAAAATTTATAAAGAGTTGGGTTCAAAGGCATTGCCTATAATCCCAGCACTGTGGGAGGCTGAGGCAAGAGGAATGCTACTTCAAGTTCAGTCCGGACAACTTAATGATTTAGCAAGATCCTGTCTCAAAACAAAAGGAAAAAAAATGAGCTCAGTACAAAGACTGTGAATGTCTTAGTGCGACACACCTACAAAAAGGAGACATTTCATGACATGGATATAGCAATGAGTTTTTTGGGTTTTTTTTTTTTGGGGGGGGGGTGGAACCAGGGATCAAACTTAGGACTTTGCACTTGCCAGGCAGGCAAAAGCAATTATTTTTTAAATAAAACCCAAAGATACCAGAAATAAAAGGAAAAAGAAAAATAGTCAAATGGATTGTGTAAAGTTAAGAAGCATCTTACATGGTACACTTTCATTACATTGTCATGACATAGAAATAAAAAAAAATATTATTATGTTTCAATTTTTCAAAAGTTAAAGAAAGCAAGTCAGGTGTGGTATTATATAACTGTAATCTCAACTTCTTAGTAGGTTGAGGCAGGAGACTCTTGAGTTTCAGGCCAGCCTAGGCAACTTAGCAAGTCTATCTCACAGTAAACTACAAGAGAGTTGAATCTCTAGTTCAGTGCTAGAACATTTGTCTAGCATGTGCAAAGCCCGGATTCAATGCTAGTATAAAGGAGAGGGGAAAAGAGAATAGGGCAGAAGAGAGAGAAACAAAAGGGGTAAAGAGAGGGAGAAGAAGAGAAAGAAATTAAACTGACAGTCAAAGTACACTTTCTATAGTGCTGGGGATTAAAGCCAGACATGCTAGAAAAGAACCCTACCACTGAGGTACATCTCCAACTCCCAAAGTACATTTTTTTAAATCAACTACTATATCAGAGTCTGACGATTTTCTTTCTTTTTTTTTAAATGTACTTAATACAGGATCTAGGGTCTCACTACCATAGATCAGACCCAGTGATTCTCCTGTTTTCAGTCTCCCAAGCACTGGGATTACAGGTATGTGCCACCATGCCCAGTCTCAATCACGATCTCAGCATGCCCTGGGAGTGGTCTAAGGGTTTTCTTAATTAAAGTCATCTAGGGGTACTCAGGATAGAATTTTCATTTCGAATGAGTTCATTTCAATGTCATAGCAAGCCACACCCTTCTCAACTTCCAAAAAAGTCAGTAAAACAATTTTGTCAAGATACTTCCTTAGTAATAAATGTTATGATGACCTCTATGCATGACTTTAAATGCACTATGAAGCTGGAAGATGGGGGAGTAATTATCTAGTGGAGCTCACAAGAAACTACTTAGGTTTTTCTCCCAAGATAAAGTGCCATCACATATTTTTCTGCTATAACTGATGCTTACATAGGGACTAAAAAGGATGTAATGGAAATAAAATTTTGTAAATCATAAATTGAATTGCAGAAGATGATGCAGGCCATGACTCAGCAATAATCATGATCAAAATTATGCTTGCATTTTTCACATACAGTTTGTCATTGTAATTTTAACTCGCAGTTACCAGTTGATTGCCATAAATGGGCCTAATATAAGATAAAAATGAATCATGATGTTAACTGAAAAAACGAGTAAATGTCAAAACATTAATCTCCATAATATTCCGGGGCAGTTACGAAAAGATGATACTAAAAACTTAAACCTGTAATTTAGAATGTATTTTTCAAGTACTGCTAAATATTCCCAAAAATCTGTTGTAAATAGTAACTTACTTTTTTCAGCAGCAACTATTTTTATCTGGAATAATAATGGCAAAAAGAAGGGAAAATAAACAAATACTGAAGAAGAAAGCAGGAGAGAGAATTATGTAATTCAGGTATACACCACAGATATTACATACCTTTGAAGAAAACGCTCAGAAAAGGTCTTCAGAAACACAGCCCTTAAAGACAAATATAGGAGCTGGGGAGATAGCTCCGAGGCACAAGTGCCTGCTGGGCAAGTGCAAGGTCATGAGTTTGAACCCCAGTCCCACAAAAAAAAAGACAAATATAAGTTATTCCTTGACAATAAGTATCATTTGAAATATTATATATAAAAATTGAACACAATTATAAAACAAAAGTAATACATCAATAACTATCTATAAAATGGGAATCTAAAAACAACTGTTCTAATATTTGTTCTTTTCTTCCTTGATAAATCTTTACCATCTTATCCAGATATTTAAAAATATGCAGGGCCAGGGAGATAGCTCAAGGGCACAAGTGTCTGCCTGGAAAGTGCAAGATCCTGAGTTCAATCCCCAGTTCTGAAAAAAAAAAAAAAAAAAAAAAAAAAAAATCTTAACATTTAAGACCTTTCATTTGAATAATTTCATTTTATGAAAAAATAATCTCCACATACAGTTTATCAAATATCTTCTTTTAAAAAACTACGTGAAATCAGAAAATTTTTTTCTCACAGCTACTCCAGTAGACAGATTAATTTATTTGACCATAATACGAGATTTTTGCTGCATGGTTTTATTTTCTCGTAGCTAGAAAAATATCAGTAAGTGATGATATCCTAACGCAAAGAAACTTTCTCTTCAAAGGAAAGAAGAGAAAGTATTTTGGGGAAAAAATCATTTCAATATAGTTACATTGTACTTTCTTTTAAAAATAGCTATATTCTTTTGAACAAAGGAAAACAGAAAAATTCTTCTTGGGCTTTTTTTGTTCATTTGTTTGTTTTTTGTGTTTAGTCCAGGGTCTTCAAGGTTTACAGCTTCTCACTACATAGATCAGACTCGTGGTGATTCTCCTGTTTTCAACCTCCCAAGCGCTGGGATTACAAGCGCTCACCAGCACACCCAGTCTCAATTGCCATCTCAGCGCACCCCAGCGTCTGCATTCTGCCTAAGCAGGTGCTTTAGTCCACTGAGCTATCTGGCTAGCACTAGGCTGTTTCTTTTCTCTCTCCCTCTCTCTCTGTCTCTGTCTGTCTGTCTGTCTGTCTGTCTGTCTGTCTGTCTGTCTGTCTCTCTCTCTCTCTCTCTCTCTCTCTCTCTCTCTCTCTCTCTCTCTCTCTCTCCTTTTTCTTTATTTCTTTATTTATTTGTTACAGGGTCTTACTATGCATTTCAGAGCCAATCTGGACTCCTGTCTCAACCTCCCCCAGAGCTGGGATTACAATATGTGCTATCACACCCAGCTTCCTGCCTGGAACAGCACCTGGGGTTCCAGGGCCCCAAGGCTAGCATAGCATGCAGTACTGTGGATCGAACCCAGGTCCTTGCACTTGCCAGGCAGACACTTAGACCACTGAGCTGTCTCTGCAGCCCTTCCTAGGCTATTTTAAAACTATAATTCTTTTTAAAGTTGATATTATAATCCTTAAAAGAAAATAAGCAATGGAACAAGCAAGCATATTTGAAGGAGATATACCAATCCGCACAAAACAGCATTCAGTTAAAAGTTTGAAATTTTTCTTTCTATATTTATTCAAAAAAATTCATTCAACATAGTAAGACCCTGTTTAATGTGTTAAGTAGTCTCAAATATTATGAAGATTATGTGTAAAGAGATACAATCAAATAATCACATTGACAAAATTATAATGATAATGAGTTTCATTATACAAAAATAAAACTTCCTAAAAAAATTTAAATAACTAATAACATAAACGTATTTGTTATTTAAGTCAAAGATTTTTTTACCTGGAGACTAAGGAGTGGGAAGTTATATTCCACGTGAGAGAATTATGGTAGAGACTTCCTGAACAATAAAATATATCACCAATTGATAGCAGGCTCTGTAGGTTATATAACAACAATATTTAATTGCTTTAATAAAAAATAAATTTGTTTTGGTTGCTCTTACAGCCCAAAAAGTCTTACTTCATTTCAAATTAGTCAGTCCTTCCTCAGACCTTCCCTGATGCTCATGAATGGCTGCTGAGCAACACCTGGTGGCCATTTATGAACTTACAAGAAATCATTTCAAACCGCTTAGCCTACATTTAAAATTTACCTCTAATGGTAATGAAAAATCTCTCAAGGCAACAGCAACTTAAAACCTTTAAGAAAAAATAAATATGGGGCTGGGGAGATACTTCAGTAGAGTAAGAGCTTCCCTGGCATGCACAAGGGCCTGAGTTCAATGCCCAGCTCTGCACAAAATAAAGAAAGAAAAAATAAATAAATAAATAAATATGAATACATTAAAGTATAGCATTAAATGACAAAACATAACACCATGTCAGTGGTAGATAGGAACTGATGGGTATGAGAATAATCACCATAAATTTCTCTTAGCTTTACTGTATGTTAGGAAATTTCATTATACAATGCTGAAAAATTAAGAATTTTTAGATGTATGGTTTTTGTTGCTTTTATATAATTTTATCCCCATTATCTTCCATGATTTCTTCAACCCATTTCAGGTAGAAAATATACTGGTGCTCCACAAACACACATTCTAAATTTGTTTTGTTTAATCTGTATACATTAATGTCAAAGAAAAAAACTCTAAGAAAAAGTAAATAAGTCA
This sequence comes from Myocastor coypus, assembly GCA_004027025.1. Lineage (NCBI taxonomy): Eukaryota > Metazoa > Chordata > Mammalia > Rodentia > Myocastoridae > Myocastor > Myocastor coypus. The sequence goes on along the minus strand of PVJA010042850.1, from coordinate 830 downwards.
GGTATGGTGGCACATGCCAGTAATTTCAGCACTCTGGGAAACTGAGGCAAGAGGATTGCAATATCATTTGCTCAGCTTAGTAAATCTGGGAATATAGTGAGATCCTTCATCATAGTTTTAAAGGGAAAAGGCAACTGAGGTGGAGGAGTTAGGAAAAAGCTCAGGGTAATGGCCTGGTTCAATCCTTGCTATTAGAAAGAAGGGAAGAGGGATAAGGCAAAGAAGAGAAACAGTAGGAGGGGAAAAAGAGGCAGAAAAAGCAAAAAGGGAATAAATGAGAGGACAAAAAGGAATGAGAAAAGAAAAGAGGTGGATGGGGAGGAAAAGACAAAGAATAACAGAAGAGAGAAGGAGTAAACAGAAATGTGGCTAGTAGAAACAAAATGTACATTTTCCCCAGAATACTTCTAAGTGATACCCAGATTGACTTCATCAGTGATTTTTCAAAAAGGGTGCGAGGTACCTGTTATAGCTGGAGATTTCCAAGTCGCCTCTCTGCTGTACTGAGGCAGAATCTCTGGTTATACCACTAGGAAACTATTTTTAACAGTATAAATAGGTTATAAGGGAACAACACGGCTACCTAACAATCAGAAGTCACTTGAACATTTACAGAGATAACACATACATGTAATTTTTCTCTTAAAAATGATTTTTACTGGGCCGGGTGTGGTGGCTCACACCTGTAATCCCAGCACTTGGGAGGCTGAGGCAGGAGGATCAGTGTGAGTTCAAGACCAGCCTGGGCTAAAAAAGTGAGCTCTAGGCCAGCCTGAACTGTATAGTAAGACCCTGTCTCAAAAAGACAAAAAAAAAAAAAAAAAAAAAAA
>PVJA010042849.1:0-17087 GCA_004027025.1 Myocastor coypus | reverse complement strand
TGTTTACTATTTTTTCCTCCTATTTTTAGTTGGTTACTCTATTTGTTGGGATGTTTCTGTTCTCATTTGTTGGATTCGGGTCATTTTGGTCCCTTTCTAAAATATTTGTCAGAATATTATGTAGCACTGGCTTTGATGTCATGAAATTCTTTAGTTGTTCTGTGTTATGGAAATATTTCACTTCTCCCTCATACTTGAAGGAGAGTTTTGCCGGGTACAATAGTCTGGGCTAAAAATTGTTTTCATGGAGGACTTGAAGCACTCTGCTCCATGCTCTTCTTGACTTCATGGTTTGTGAAGAGAAATCTGCTGTTATTCTGATGGGTTTTCCTTTAAATGTGATCTGTTTCTTTTCTCTAGCAGCTTTTAGTATATTATTCTTCAGTTGGATTTTTGGTATCTTGACTGTTATATGTCTTGGCGTGTTTTTAGTTGGGTTGATGTTATTTGTGGTTCTGTAGGCTTCAGTTACCTGAATGTCTGATTGTTTTCTCAAATTTGGGAAGTTTTCTGCTATTATTTCTGCCCATATTCTTTTTATATCATTTGTATTGACTCCTTCTTTTTCATTGATTCCCATTAATCTCACATTGTTCATTTTCGCATCGTCTTGCAGATATTGAATTATTTTTTTCCTGCATTGCGGTTGCTTTTAAAAGATCCTTTCTTACTCTTTCACTGTCTGCAACTGTGTCTTCAAGGTTCGAAACTCTATCTTCATTTTCGTTCATTCGGCTCTGCCAACGTGTGATTGAGGTTTTATTTTCTTGTATATCTCTTTGAAACTGTTTCATGCGAGCTGTGTCTTTCCTATATTGCTCCGTCAGGAGTCCATCATTTTTCTATTCTCCTCTAATTTTTTATCGATGTTTTCTTTAATAGTATTGAAGTCTGTCATTATGGTTATCCTTTCTCTCTCTAATACAGAGATTATTTCTGTTCTGTTCTCCCTTCTACTTTTGTGTAGTTGTTCCCCTACTTGGGATGCTATTGATTTAGGCATGTCTTTGTCAACTTTAGATATTATTTCTGCTCTGATGTCCTCTATACGTTTCTCCAGCCATTTTTCCACTCATGTATTTCTCTTTTTACTTCAGATGTTATCTCTGATCTCAGTTGCTCTATAAGTTTCTGCACTTGCGTGTCTGCCTCAGATGCTACCAATTCAGAGGTTTCATCTGTATAATTCTCATTTTCTTCCATGATAGTGTCTTCTGTATTTGCTTTGGGTGGGCACGGGTCCTTAGATTGCCTTCTGCTCGTTGTTGTTATCATTTTGTATGGAAGCGGCCTCTGCACTTTGGTGGTGTTATGCTGTGTCTATGGGCGTTTGGTCTGGAGACTCCAAGCTGGTTCTTCTACAGAGGTTCATGACTCTGTGTTGGGGCTCTGGTTGCTAGCTTTTGTGAATCCTGGCGGATGTGGTCTGTAGGTGGAGGTGGAGCTTTGGGATTGAATAGTCCTGGTAGGCTCGTGGACCAGATCGGTTGCCAAACGGGCTATTTGATGGGTTTGCTGCTGCAGCTTGGGCTGGAGGGGTTAAAAAAAAGGGGGCGGTGGAGAATGGGAAGGCAGGCCAAGGATCCTGACCCAGGTGGCACGCGGCCTCAGCTCCCAGTGGTGCGGTTTGTGTCTGGGCTGGAACAGGAAGTTAGTCGTGGGAACGCAGAGGCGGGGCAGAGGGGCGCCAGGGCCTTACCCGTGGCGGGCGTGCGGGCTCAGCTCCCAGCGGTGCGGTTTGGGTCTGGCTTGGAACAGGAAGTTAGTCGCGGGAACGCAGAGGCGGGGCAGAGTGGCGCATGGGGCTTACCCTCGACGAGCGCGCTGGCTCGGCTCCCAGGGGTGCGGTTTGGGTCTGGGTTGGAACAGGAAGTTGGAAAGCATTTTGTTTCCTGTCTGACCTGCATCACTTGTCCTCTGAACTCTTACAAGGTCTTGGGTGATGAACTTCCTATGTCTTCAGGGAACGCTGTCTGAGGGTCAGCATCTCCATGGAGTGAGGTCACAGGCATGAGGGCATTGCTCTCACAGCCAGAGAGTTAGGCACAAGGGCTATTTATTCATTTTTCAGATCCTTGTGGATTTGTTCTGTGAACCCTCTGCCAGGGTGCCAGGGAAACCCCACAAAATGGGCACTGGCCTCTTGTGGAGAGAGGCAAGCTGTTCTGTGAGGTTTGGCAGTAGTGTATAATGACAACCCCACTGATCAAGAAGATTGAAAAGGAAGCAGGAGGAAGGACGTGCATGAAGGCCCAGAGCCCAGAGCATCAGGAAACCTAAAAATGTTGGATCACAAGTGGAGTGAAGGGTGGAAGCAAGACGGGGAGAAGTAGGCAGGAATTTCTTTATTCATCAGGGCTTTATTATGAGGGTAGGCAAGAGTACTTAAAAGATGTAAGCAGTGAGAAAACCTAGTCAGATTCCCGTGGAGTAGGGATGAGGGATTTGGGGATGAACAATGACAGAGGTGTTCAGTGTTCCTTGTCTGCTAGAGGTCAGATGGAATTCAGGCAATGGTTAGCTTTGGAGAAGGAGTGGGTTCTGCCTGGAGTTACAGATTGGGCTCTCCAACCTGCCTTCTGTGTGTGGGTGTACATAACAGTCATCTTGGGAAGGGTGCAGGTGAGTAGTCCTTACCTTCTAGTGGGCTGCAGTATTATATGAGGTGCTGAGATGGCAACTGAGACTGGGTGTGGTGATGTGCACCTGTAATACCAGCTCTTAGGAGACTGTAAACAGGCAGATCACTCCGAGTCCAACCTAGTAGTGAGATCCTGAACACCCTGTGGTCCCTCCCCTAAAATACTAGGATTACAGGACCCATTCTATATAGCTATTTACCCTTCTGGAAATTTTTCCTGAAGATCTGAAAACATAATGCCATAGCGATATATGTGCACCCATGTTTATGGCAGTGCAATGTGCTAAATCCTGGAAACAACACATATGTTCATAAAGTGAAAAATGGTTAAAGAAGATGTGGTATTTTTACAGTATAACTCACCTATAAAAAGTATTAATGCAGTATTACTCCCCTATAAAAAGGATAGACCTGAGGCTTTTATAGGTAAATGGATACAGTAGAGACCATAATCTTAAGTGAAGCTATCATATGCATGTGTAAATATCATATTGTCTCACTAGTGTAAGAATCCCAAGAGAGTAAATAAAATACAAAAGTTATAATAGATACTGTGAAAGAGAAGGCAATTGTTTAAAGGAAAGGAGCAACTGGTATGAGGAAAAAAGACAAAGGAATGAAAGAAGGAAGAGAAAAAGATAAATATACAGGATATATTGGACAATTGTACTGCTGATTTCTGCATCATTTCCTCTTTTAAAACTATTTTTATATTTATTTATTTATTTATTTAGTCTTTTTTGAGACAGAGTCTTACTATGCAGTTGAGGCTGGTCTTGAGCTCACTTTTGTAGCCCAGACTGTTCTCAAACTTGCACCAATCCTCCTGGCTCAGCCTCCTGAGTGCTGGGATTACAGGTGTGAGCTTTATTCTTTTTTTGAATATTTCAAATTTTATTTTAAAGAGTAAAAATAGCAGAAACAAAGATAGAAAAAGAGTAACAAGCAAGAATACATATAGGACAGAATTTCAAAACAAGAACAAAAATTTAACAATGGTTGTATTATATATTTTCACCATCAAATCTGTTTAGATTAATAGATATGGGTTTGTAAAATTGGTCAAATAATTAAACATTAACACTTTCATTAAACCTTAATTTTTTTTAACTCTTCCAAATGGATTTTGTATTTAAGTCACTCTTCTAAAAAAATTTATAGGGATTGAGGATGCAGAAATTAGGCGTTCCTGAGTTTGATTCCTGGTACCCCAAAACTAATTAATTAAATAATTTTGAGTTATTACACTAGGGAGATGTCTTAGTTACTCTTCTCTCTCATTGCTGGGAAAAATACCTGACACCCAAGATGAAGGAAGGAAAGGTTTATTCAGCTCACAGTCACTGCAAGTTTTAGTCCATACTCAGCTGGCTCCAAGCCAGAGAGGCACATGATAGAGAGCAGCAGTTCATGGTGGCAGAACAGCAACAATATGGTGACAGAGGCAACTGACCAACCAGGGGAGCAGAGAGCAACAGCGTAAGTTTGTCTCTCTATCTCTCTTTATATTACTTTCAGGCTCTCTGCCTCCGCCTATCCACAAAAGGCCACACCCATAATCCCAGAAGGACTCAGACCTATAGTCCCACCAGTACTAAAACACTTAATCCCAGTGGATCATGAGTCAAGTCTCAAACTCTAGAAGTCCCTGCCCCATGACTGCATGAGGCCTTGAGGGGACAACTAGACATAAATCATAACAGGAAACTATATGATATTTACATATGTAGGTCTGGTTTATTTCACTTATTAGGATATGTTCAAGATATATCCACTTACATATGAAGTCTTCTAGTTTTTCATTCTTTACAATGGAGTAATATCCCATTGTATGAAAATACTACATCTTTTTCAACCATTCCTTAGATGATGGGCATTTTGGTTGTTTCCAAGATTTGGCCAGCACAAATTGTGTTGTTATGAACGTAGGTGAACAGATATCACTATGATATGATGTTTTCTTTTTATTCTGTTTAAAACTAATTTTTAAAATAGCTTTCAAGGGCAACTCAGATTTATTTTCACTTAATGAAAACATTGTGCCAAAAAATAAAGGATAAGAGATGTGGAAAAAGATCTATTGCCCTCGTAAACATCTTCTTCCTTTGCCCATCATGCTCCATGTTGTGGCCACTTACTCATACAATAATGATATGACTGACCATTTGCACTTCCCTCTAGATGTCTAGAGTGAACATAAATATAGATCTCCTGCCATAGAAGTTGGTAAGTGCTCTGAGGGCCTAGAGTCAAGTTTGGTTGCTCCTTGAAATTCACAGAAAAGTGAAATCAAGAGTGTTTGAGGCATGCAGGGCAAAGTATAGCCTGAGGAATGATGGGCTCCACTTTGCACAAGAGTGGTCTTCTCATGGGAGCTACTTCCCTTTGGAAGAGTCTGAGTTAGCCTTTGCATCATGAGATTTCAGGTGTTCTCTTGTGACACAGAGGAAATAATGACTCTGTGATACCTAACTTCCTCTTCTCCTTGGTCCAGCACTCACACCTGTCACAGGTTTTCGTCAAAGGATACTTGATACTGCCCATATTTTGGGAGCCCAGACTCTTCACATGTCATGTTTTCTTGCTGTAACCTCAATTGGGCTTCAGTGAAGGCTGACGGCTCTAGAATGGAAAGAGTTCGCCTTACTTGGTCCTGCTGCTTGGACAAGTATCCTCCAGAGATCCCCATGTAAAGGCTGGTTCCCCTGGGTGGTGGCATCAGGACCTACTGCTGACCTTTGAGAGATGAAGCCACATGGAAGGTCATAGGTTAGTGGGGGTTGTCCCTCAAAGGGGACTTCAGGACTCTTCTTGCTCGGCACTGGGTAGAAATGTGTGTATATTTTCCAATGTGCAGTCTACCATGATGTTCTGCCTTCAGCTAAGCTCCAGACCCATGGGGCTGCTTGACTTAAACTTCTATATCTTAGGGCTGAATAAGCCTCTCTGTGCTTCGTAAGTACTCAGGGCCAGGTCTTTTGCTGCATTGATGTGAAGCTGATTAATACACTCATTGTGGACAGTAAACCCAGGCCTCTGGGTTCTGTGCCTTTGTGTGTTTTCTGGCTTCTGATGCAGCCTTGGGACGTTAGCTACAGAACAGCTTCCCTTCATTCTGTCCTTCCCAAGGGTTTCTGTCTTTCTCTGTATCTCTGTCTTTCTGTTCTATGTTCACCCCTCCCAACTTCTGACACCTTTTGTCAGATTCCTAATTAATTTCCAAACCTCTTGAGGACTTAATGTCTTGACTCTTACTGTAATATAAATAGGAGCTGTGCCTTATGCTGTGATAGTGTAGTAGGAGTTGCATGGCTGTCATCTAGAAAACTGAAGTGGGCCAAGTCATTATGTTTAAAATTCATTCCAATTACTTGTAGAGATTTTGGAGCATTTTTTCCATTTTATCACAAGGAAAGTTTATATGAATGGTTGGTTCATTCATTGAAACAGTCACTCAAGAGTTTACGGGTTCAAGCAATGTTTAAATAATTTGACTTCTGTTAATTGACATGAGATATGTAGAAAACAGTTGCCTTTGGTATCTCCTTTTATAAAAAGCTGAACATTGTTATTCTAATGCTATAGTTTAATGGAAACAAATAGATATCTGAATAAATTAAACTTTTGAATATCAGATAATTTTTGGTAAAATTTTCAAAATTAATATGTAAGTATGTTTTAAAAGTCAAATCAGGGCCAGGGAGGGCTAGCCAGATAGTTCAGCAGACTAAAATGCCTGTTTAGGTAGAGTGCAGCAGCTGTGGTTCGATCCCTGGCATGCGGTGCCAGCCCCCACCTGAAGGTGATTGAGACTGGGCATGGTGGCATGCACCTGTAATACCAACACTTGGGAGGCTGGAAACAGGAGAATCACTATGAGTCTGATCTATATAGCGAGACCCTGTAGACCTTGTAGACCCTGCACTAAAGTACATTTTTAAAGAAAAGACAAGTAAGGACCAGGGAGATAGCTCAGCAGTCTAAGCACCTCCCTGGCAAGCACAAGGTTCAATCCCAGTACCACATGCGATGCCAGACACTGAAACCAGGGGTGGTGGCACACACCTGTATTGCCAGTGCTGGGGAGGCCAAGACAGGATCACTACAAATCTGAGCTGCATAGTGAGACCCTATACCAAATAAATAAATAAAGGATTTTTTAAAAGTTAAATAAGACTGAAAATTAGTAACAAAAGCAGCAATAGCTGGCCCTCTCCTCACTACCATGGATACTTTTTCTTTCAGTGAGTAATTCCAGTGCTTTTAGCTTTTCTGATGATGTCTTTTGTGTTGCTCAGTCAACATCTGTGTACTGCTGGCTGTGGTCAAGCATAGCTGCGCCCCCTCGATTATCATGGGAGCCACCTAAGGTGAGTCAAGCCACTTCTTGGTGTGTCTGGATGGTCATGAGGGTGCAGCCTTGGGGTCTGTGTCTGGCCCGTGGCCCTTTCCTCTTTGGTGCTTTCCCCTTGCTCCACCTCCCGCTACTGCGAATTATGCATCTTTGCTCCCTCATTCTTTTCACCATGGTGTTCCTGGCTTGGAGCCAGCTGGCCATGGACTGAATCCACAGAAGAGGAGCCAAATTAAACCTTGCCCCACCAGCTGTGGTGCTGGATATTGTGCTCCAGAAGCTGGAAAGCTGATTCGTTGTTCTCTCTCAGTTCATCAACTGTAGATGTTACGTTGAATTCTTACAGTAATAGATGAGGGTTTTCAAAACTCTGGTACATTTTTGTGCCTTTACTGATCTTGCATTCTACTGTTATTAATCCTATCACAAATCTAGGAGAGACATTGTGTTAATCTATTCACAAGTGCTTGCAGGGCTGGGACGAGGCTTCTCAGAAGACTGCATGTGCCCTCAATGCAATTCAGTGCAGACACAGAAGTTTATAAAGTCAAATATGGAAAAGTACCAAAGAGCTGTAAAGAGATCCACAGAATGTAGCCCATGTGATGTCCATCCTAGAACCTATGGTAATGTCACCTGTGAGTCCAAATTAGGAGGCTGAAGAACTCATGGTGGATGGCCAAGAGGTCTTTGCCAGGAGGTCAGAGTTGACAACAGAAGATAAAGATTGCATCAGCAGGACAAGCGGCCAGTATTGGGAGCTGAAAAGTCTATGATAAAAGCCAAGAGACAATATCCAAGGTGAAGGTGAAGGCAAAGACAGGATCTCCTCAGAAGTAAATAGTCAATGCTCCTTAGAGGGAAACTGGCCACAGTGGAGCTCTTCAAAGGAAAATGAGCTGAAAGCCTGCTGCCCTGTTCTTTTATACTGTTCTAGCAGCAATCACACTTAAAGTGGGTCTTGCACACCTAGAAACATGCTGAACAATTCAGCTGGGCACTCCCCAAATAAGCTGGCAAGTAATCAGTTGCTTATAACAGTAGTGTTTGCTAAAATCTCAGATCATGAATTCTGATTTGGTTGCTAGAAAGTGCTAGTTTTATTTATTTTAAGTTAAAAGGATAAAAATAATAAAAAACACATTTAGAAACAACACACAATTTCAATGAATATTCAATAATGGTTGTCATATGGCATATTGGTGTCTTCAAATTAGTTATTCACTACCGGAGATAAGCTTGTAGAATTGCTCAAAAAATTAAAAAGAAGAAAAATACTTGAGCATTAACTATTTCTTGCAATAAACAATCAATAGTGCAGTTATCCAAGCTGTGCTGTGTGTATACAGCTATATTTCCCCTTGCCTCTTTCTTCCTTTTCTTCTTCCTCTCATCCCGCTGGTTCCTTCCCTCCAAGCGGTCTTCTTCCCTTTCACAGTCTCTATTGTAGCTTTCACACCTTGTTAACTCTTTCAGGTTCTTACGCTAGGGAGATGCTATGGCGTTTACGCATGTGGGTCAGATTTATTTTACTTATGATTATGGTCTCTAGTTGCATTCATTTACGTATAAACACTGTAAGTTTATTTTTAAGCCAAGTAATACTCAATAGAGAGCAACCATTCTCCATTGGTGGGAGTGGAGACTGGTACAATCACTATGGAAATCATGGGGCGATTTCTCAGAAAATGAGGGTTAGAGGTTCTGTTCATCCCAGCTCTTCCCTTCCTGACTGTTCTTCCAGAAGAACTGAAAACATCATTATCACAGCAATATATGCTCACCCATGTTTATAGCAATGCAATTTGTCATAGCTAAATCTTGGAACCAACCAAAATGCATATCAACTGAAGAATGGATAAAAAAAATGGCTCCTTTCAATACAGTGAGTATTTTTAGAAAATAGGTAATTATGATACAGGTGTCCACAAGAACAAAATTTCTAGCAGTTGGAGAATCTCTGGCCTTGGATTTGACTCTTGATATTTTCTAGGTGTCAGATAATACCCAGTTTCCAGAATTGTCAAGGACACAATGGTCTAGTGATTGGTAAGCCATGGTTCAGCTTCTACCTTAACTAATAGATAAAATGAATTTAAAGACTTTTTGAAAACTGTTGGTGTGCAATTATGTAATTGCTACTTATAAATATACTTGAAAATGTTTTTCTCCTTTCTAAACATAAACAAACATGCTCCCCCAAGAAAAATTGCCAGTGAAAACATAAATTTTGACTAGACCTTTTAATCAAGTGATTTGTAATTTTAAAACAGTGTTCTGACTTGCTGCCTGAGGTTTCTAAATATGGTCTATGTTTGTCTGAAAGCCACAGCTATAGGAAAAGAAGCAACTGTCAGGTTAAAATAATTGATCTTTATACAAGCAGGCGCCCAGGAGTGAGATGTCTGTAGCTCACATGTGGTACATGGTCAGAGCTTGGAGCCTTAGATGAAGCAGAGGATCCCGGGAGAGTAGGACCTTGCTTTGGGAGTGAATCGTGGGAGAGGGAGGTGTCCTTTGGCCTGTAGTTCAATGACTGAGAGAGAGAGAGAGAGAGAGAGAGAGAGAGAGAGAGAGAGAGAGACGGCTACAAGGCTGGGTGCCAGGCAGAATGGATGCTTAGTGATAAGGGGGGAACTGAGGCAGTAGCCAGTCTGAAAGTACAGGGTGAGCACAGGGCCCTAGATGTGCTCCTGTGCTGCTGGTGCTTCCAGGCACCACCACTATGTTTGTAAACCACCCGCTAGTCTTTTGCTTTGTCTGGAAGCTGGAACAGAATTTATCCATTAACTGGTCCATCTCATAGGAGGTTGGGAAGCAAATGTTGGGGCCTCAGTGGGTCCAAAAGCTAATTCTTCTCATCAGGTGGCCCCAAGTTAGAAGCTAATGAGCTCATTTAGTGCTTCAGCAACACCTGGACCCTTAACTTGGGCTCAGAACTGGAAGCTTGTTTTGTGACCCAGCATGGCCTGAAGGGTGACTCAGTATCAAGTCGCTTTGGGAAGTTGGCAGGAGAATAGAGAGACTGAGTGAATCTACTTTGCTCTGTCCCAGTCAGCCTGGGAACTGGCCTGCAGCTCTGGCTCTGAGTAGAGAGATGTGACCTGTGGTGGGGAAACAGGGCAGTGTCAGGGTGATGAGTTGCAAGGATGATTTTACTGGACAATGAAGACATTTACTGGTCTCATTCTCATGAGCCTTAGGTTGCGTACTGAATGTTTTCTGCTCTGTGGATCAACTTAATATAAGGATTTAATGGAGGTAGGCCTGGGAGAATATGGAATCTTCCCACTTGCTTTTTTCTAGCTCTTCTTATTCTGAACAAGTGTCTCCAAGGGCCCTGTTGTGGATCTCAGCGCATCAGGCCTGGTTCTTTTCAGTCCATTTGACCATCTTGAGAAAATACTTCCTAGACACCAAAGGAGAACAGACAGCTGGCTTTCTAGGGCATCAGACTGATTATAAAAATCCAGTTACTCAAGGAAAATGGCCATTGTGTATTTTTAAGTGTTTGATTGATCTTCTGAGTAGCAATTAGTGAGAGACACAATTTTAGAGGAAACGTGCGAATTCTAAGAGCTATAACCATCTGTTCTTTCTCCATCTTACTTTTAGATTCATATTTCATGCTTTACCCAGACAGAGAGCTTTCTTTTTCCTACTGAATACACTTTCTAAAGTAAGAGTATAAATGATTAATGTGAGTTCTTGACAATTTACTGCGACAAAAGTGGTGCTTCCTGGCTTTGACTCCCTTTTCTGATGCGTGCCCCAGATGGCATAGCTGTCTGTGAAGTGAACTTGCTGAATTAAGCGATAATGAGCTGCAATTCACTGGGACCATGGAGTCCTTTCTGTAACCCAATGTGCTGCTGCACTTTGCTGCTTTATCATGGTTACAGGAATTACTTCAGGGAGATGGACATCACAAATTTAAAAGTCAACCCACTTAAGTTGCTAGTTCTCATCAGCGTGTGGTCTGTGGGCCTGAAGGTTCCCAGAACCATTTCAGAAGGTACATGAGGTTAAAACCTCTTTCGTCGGAAGCCTAAGTTCTTGTCTGACTTTTTGCCACACTGTATCTGCTGTCATGAAGAGTGACATCATAAGCCTCAGCACAGGTCAGGACGGGGCACCAAAGCGGAGGAGTAGACACTGTACTACTTTCCATCAAGCACTCTTGTAATGGAGGAGAAAGAAAGAAAATGTTATTTTCATATGAGAATGGTCCTTGATGAAACTAGAAATCACTAGCTGTTACTAAGCATTACCTCTGGCTATCCATCATGTTTACATGGGAATTGCACTAAATAAATAAATAGAAATAAAATCTGCTGCAATTAGAAGTGATGTCTGAAGAGGAGAATGCCCATGCACGTATTCAAATTGCAAATTGACCCCATTATTGTTTATATGGAGCTCCATTTTGACTTTAAAAATGATTTGACAAATTAAGGTTATGTAGACTTTGGCCTTTGGCAGAAACTTTCTCAAAAATTAAAATAACATGTCCTTTCAAGGAAAGCAAGTGACAGCATTTGTTGCTAACGATAAAATTTAAGCTTTCAAGTTAAATTAGAATTTTGGAAAATTTTTGTTTGTCACCATGTGCTAGACAGCTTTCTAATACTTTTCTGAAAAGATGGTGTTAATAACTGTAATTTATTTTTGAAATTTGACAGTGAAATACTCTAGCATTTGGAAGACTTTCCTAAATCAATACTTTGCAAATGACTAAGATGTGATGTTAACAACAAAAACAACAAAAAAAAATCACACAAGAGTAGGACGTGAACTGCAAGCATAAGATGGGAAAATTCATTTAATGTAACAGCACGGTTCATGCATGCAGCCTTGTATTCCAGACTACAACTGACTATCAAGTGTTGAGTGTTTGTGGAGTATCAAAGAAGAATACTCACAATTACATAAAATGCCTACAGACATCTGTCTTCCAAGTGCACATATGTGTGGTTTAGTTTTCTTTATTTGCCACATCCAGAACAACACAGTGCAAGAAACTGAAAGAAGCAGGAGAACTCAATGTCTGTTAAGACAGTAAAAAAACAAAACAAAACAAAACAAAACAAAACAAAACAAAATGAAATTGCAAACATTTAAGATACTGCCACTCCTTTCACTCTTTTTGTTTGTTTCATAAAATATCATGGCCACAAAAAGCTGTTACTTCTATCAGTGGTCCTCAACCTTCTGGGCTCTAGGGACCAGTTCACTGAGGACAGTTTTTCCACAGAGCCAGAGATGGTTTGGGATGATTCAAGGGTGTTACATTTGCTCTGCACTCCAGTTCTGTCATTATGACATCATGGTAGTAGGCTGTGGTAATATTAGTCTTCAGAAATGTCTCAGTTGTAGTTTCCAGCACAGTAGGCAGGTATAACCCTTGTCACCAGCTTTGATAGGATCAAAATTGGGAAACATGGACAGGGATACCAAAAGCTATGCATTTGAAAACCCCAGGCTCCAGCTGTGCTTCTCCCATGTGATGATGCAGACTCAGGATCCAGCACTAGCTCATGCCTAGGGGAATTCAATTTTCTCATTTTTCTTAGCATTGCTGTTGTCTCTTGGCTCCTGGTCTCTGTCCCATGAGACCCCTTGACTGGCACTCAGCCTTAGTGCTCCCACCTGGTAGGAGGCACCTGCCTCAGGCTCCACACCTGCAGGGGAAGAGCTGTTCTGAGGGGTTCAAGCCACCTTGTCACTGTTCCCCCATGAGGGAGGTGGATAGCTGGCCAGAGAGAAGCCTCTTACCCCAGTGATAAGGCTGCTTCATGTCTAAGTTAATCCTAGGCCATGGTTATCAAAAAAGAAATTTAAAAAACCCCACAGAATTAGCTCTTGGGAAAGTGACTAAGAGTTACACCTGAGCGTAGAATCTAGAATTCCTTCATCATCATGAAATATTAAGTAGAAAACAAGATGGTAATAATAGAAACCATGAAAAGGTTTCTACCATAGGAAGCTGAAGTAGAAGGGCCCAACTCAAAGCCTAATCTGGGTAACTGAACAAGGCTTTGCCTCAAAACAAAATATATAAAGGATCTGGAGGTGTAGCTCAGTAAAAAGGCCCTGGGTTCAATTCCCAGGCCCACATACACACCAATAAAAAGTAGAAGAGAAAAATCTTTGCTGGAATGTTAACCACAGAATGTAGAATATCTAATTGTATTGCATTGTGTCAACAAAATTTGTAAGTATTTACTAACAGGACACAGTATGCTGGGCACTGGATATAATCATATGGTCTTTCACACTAAATATAAATTTATTTGTCCATATTAAGCCCAATGTGGGTCATAGTTAAGAATGATGAGAGATGACTAGGGAAGCTTTCTCAAACTTCTCACATTTAAAAAATAACAAATTTCAGTATCTAGGGGTGAGGCACTAGAGATGAGTCTCATGCTGGCTTCACCCCTGCCTCTTCCACACACCAAGGCAGGGGTGGAGGAGAGGCCCAGGAAGGAGCTGTCCTGGCCACAGGGTGCCTGATGTTCTTGCCTGGTCTCCACAGTTCCTATCTGGGTTTGTTCTTAACTCAGCCTCTATAGGAACTTGGTTGGTCCCAGCCTGACTTGTGACCTTGTGCAGTTGCAGGCCAGGCGCCACCCCAGGAGCACTGGCCTTCTCCATGGACTTTTTGTTCCTGTCATCACCACCTGCTGGGGCTCCCTGAGGGGTGTAGCTGTCTCCCACTTGAGATTCACTTCAAGACCTCCCAGAGTCAAGGATTGTGACACAGGCTTTAAAAACGACAGGAAAGAGACAAGAATGAGCTATTCCTTATCACCTTTATTAAAGACATGGAAGCCATAAATCCTCCATAATCTGCCTGGGGATTTGATAGCCAACTGTGTTTTGAGAGGAAGTAGGAGGAGGAAGTTTCATATTTATTTTCATCTTCATTTATAAATGTTCAGAAATTTCAGGCATTGGAAAGGTGACTTGGTTTATGGATTGCAAAAGAGCTGAGCTGAAGCCTAGAATTTTTCTGTCTTGTGGTAAAATGTATATCAGTTCTGAAACAATAAAGATTTCCCTGAAAACAAAAGCATGAGGAAAATCCTGAGTAGCTTATACTAACAGTATTCTTAAAAATATCAGACTAAAAATTAAATAATATAAACAAAAAACAACTAAAGAATGATTTTTTGTTGTTTTGTTGATTGATTGGTTGATTGGTATTACCTTCCCTTTGGTATTTTCCATGATCACAGGCTTGTATCTTAAATAGTACTGAGACTTTGAAACCTTGTCTACACTTTCCGTTTCCCCACAATTCAAAATTATACATCACACACAAGTAATGAGAGAATCTATTGCAGCAATTAACAGAAGTAAAGGGAGAATTGTCAGGAGTATTTTACTGCAATGGAAGTTCAGATGACATTTAGTGAACACGTCCCGTGAGTAACGCTGTGCTGTGAGCCTTCCACGGTACATCACCAACTTGGCTTTCATGAGCAGTCTCACAGAGCCAGCCAGCACCTTACCCTGTTTAGTGATCGTTTTATTTACAAAGTCATTCCTCACATTGTCAACGTTTGACACCAGAATGCAGCCCTACGTGGGAGTGGTATCAGATGGAGCCACGTACTCCTGGGCACGTGTGCTCCAGTGCACCCAGGTTCCTGAGGTAGGCAGATGACAGTCACATCTTTTTATCAGTAAACTAACCTTTACCTGGCAATCCCAGTTCTAAAGTGATCAGAAGGGACTGAAGATTATGAGCAGCAGGGTTTGAAAGTCCCTGGGCATTCAAGGTTCTTCCAGAAACATTAGCATCCCAAGGCAATTATGCCATCAGCTGCAGAGAGGGTCTGTTTTCCTTTTTCATTCTCGTCCTCCAAGAGCCGCTGCTGCAGCTTCCAGGGCTAATGCTGGAGCCCACACTGGGCTCTTCCTCGGGCTTCAGGGAGCTCAGGATGATTTTTTTTCCTTTTTTGGTTTCATTTTTTCAGAATGGTTTTGGGACCTAGAAGAACATAACCGTAAATCTGAAAAGCATATTGTTTCATACAGCATTAATAAATAGGATAAAAGATTTTAGAGAACAGAGCTAACTGCTCACTGATTGTTGCTCAACATAAACCTGGTTTAACCAAATATTCTCACCATGTGTTGTGCCAGCTGGGAAGACCTATAGCTGTAGATCCTCAGGACAGATCTGCAGAAGCAAAGGCGTTAGTTAGCACTTGCAAATTGCATTTTTATTATGTGACACCTGAATGCATTCATGTAGTGTGACAAAAAGGTTATGTGGTCAAAGGCATTTTACTTTGTTATTACTGTTTTTTATTACTTTTAATAAGAAATAACAATATGATAGTTTCCAAACACGTTAGTAGTACATTTGCAATAATTGACACATTGCATATTGTTGAACTCATAATAGTTATATAGAGCACAGGGTGTAGACATGATAAATTTTCAGATCAATACTGGTAAGGAAGGAAAAGGAAAAATCAAAAGAAAGACAAAATTTCTTCTCTTTGAACTGTGAGGAAGTAGTTGTATACATAGTCCAGTGTTTCTTATTTGCATTGGATTACTGGTGAAGCTGGCAATGTTGGAAGCTGTTCACTTAAGCCTCTTACAGGTCATCATACTAATCTAGCTCTGCGTTTTATGCCTCATAATTAAGCTTTTCTGCTGGGAGATCAAGGGCAAGTGAAAGCAAGACCTGTATAACAAAACATTCATCTTTTATATCTTTCAAGGTCAAATCCCTTCAGGATTAACTTTGGAACCATGTACAGTGCTTTGTAGACTGTGGTCAGTGTCAGCCATTGGGATGAGTCATAGCCAATGCTTGACCAGTTTGCTTTCTGTGAAAGCCTGAGAGAATATTTTTGTGCTAGATGACTCTCCACAGACACACTATACTTCATTTATCCTTTTCCTCTGAGGTCCCATAATCTCCTTGACCAGAAAATTTGGGACACCACTGAGTAATGGGATGTTACAGCACATTACTCATTACTTTGTAAGCCAAAACAAAGCACTGACCTTGAAGGGCTAGGGCAAAAATGTTGGATATCTTCACAGCCCTTCTTTTTCTCCAGTTTTTTGCCTGATAACTTATATTCTTAACCCTCCAGCATAGAAGCTTCCTGATACTATTACTTTATAACATAGGCAACTGAGCTTATCATCACTGACTTTCTGAATAACAAACATCTTAGACTTAGGTTGAAATTGGTATTTTTCTTCCATTGTTGATATTCTCATAAATCTCTATAGAATGTGATAAAAGAAGTTACACATTTTTACACTTTAGAAACCCAAGGATATGCAAAATAATAGCCTGTAAAGCTTATGGAATTTTGCTTAGTCTCTTACTCGCAATCAGCACCTTTTTGTTTGTTTGTTTGTTTGATTATTTGTCAACCATTTACTTCAGGGAGAGTATAGCAGTAACTGAATTTATATTAGAAGCAGTGCACATCTAAAAGACCACAATGACAGGCATTCCAAACCCATTTTTAGCATTGCACATTGGTATCATTAATGTGAAAAATCTTTTCAAAGTTTGTAGGACCAGTATCTGGTTAATCCTGTGTACATAAGTGCATGGTTTTGTTCCTGCTATATTTCCTCTCTTTTCTGCTTCCAGTCACTTCATTGTTTAATCCATAAGTCTTTGATTTCTATTCAGCTGTGTTATGCACTTCTATTTTTATTTCTTCTTTAGAGTTCTTACACTAGGCAGACTACGATATTTACACATGTAGGTCTGGTTTATTTCACTTATGAGTATATATTCATTGTACATCCATTTATATGTGAAGTCTTCCAGTTTATTATTCTTTATAGCTGAATAATATTCAATTGTATAAAAATACCACATCTTTTTCAACCATTATTTTTTAAAATTAATGTTTAAAAAATCTTTTAATTTTTATTACTTTTAATAAGAGATAACAATATGAGAGTTTCAAAACATGTTAGTAGCACATGAGCAATAGTTGGGATTCTGCATATTGTTGTCCTCACAAAGTTATACAGAGCACAGGGTGCAGACATGACACATTTTCTAATCGATATTGGTTCCAAAAAAAAAAAAAA
>PVJA010042848.1:0-10976 GCA_004027025.1 Myocastor coypus | reverse complement strand
CCCCTGCCCTTTGTGAAAATTTGAGACAAGGTTTGCTAAGTTGCTAAACTGCCCAGGCTGGGCCTCAATGTGCCATCTGCCTGTGCCAGCCTCCCCAGCACTGGGGCTACAAGTGTGAGCCACCACACTGGGTCTGGGGATGGAGCAGTGTGGCCCGTGGTGCAGGGGATCAAATCCCGCTCGTTGAGCTTGTCTAAGCTGGCACTTGGTCCACTGAGGTGTCTCGTCTCCCGCCAGGAGATTCTCCTACACGTGGCAGTTGTGTGACCCTGGAGTTCACGACCTGGGGAAAGGCACATCCAGACGGAGAACAGGACGCCTCCCGAGTGAAGGGGCCGAACCTTGCGCTGCTTGGGCTATCGTCTCTACTACAAAGGAGGCCACCGAAAATGACCTTTAAAAAAAGCTACCATCAGTGATGGGCCAAGAATTCTCTTTAAAAATGCATATATTTCAATATTAAAGAATGAGAAATGACAGCATTGGAATAGAAGAAACCTTTGGAGGAAGCCCAAGCTGGCAACTTTACCCAACAGTAGATGCCTCTGCAGCAGGACTGGGGATTGCGGGGCAGCACTGAGCCTGGAAACTTCCAGAGTGAGCACGTGGACTTCATGAGCCTAGCTCCATCAGGGAGAGCCAGAAGCTCTGAGCAGGGGCTTGCCACGTGTTTCTATAGTTTGCTTTTAGGAACAGCATTCCCATTCCACAGCTGGAAAGACTGAGGTGCAGGGAGCCATGGGAACTGGCTACGTCTGCATTGCTACCGGGGTGAAGTATAGACTTGACCATGGGGTGCCTGGCTCTCTGAGCTGGCTTTCTAACTGCTGGGCTACAAGAACAAAGAGCCCAATGCTCTTTGTGATAGCACGTGTGGGGTGACAGGGAAGCGGGGAGGGGTTCAATGTCAGATTCTCTGGCGAGAAGGCACGGCCGGGGGCCAGGTGCTCTGTGGCCTGGAATGGGTACCGCGTCTGCCTTTGCTTATCTGAAGGGCTCAGAGCCACTCCTGCTGGGCCCACCTGGGGGCCCCCCAAAGCCACCGAGCCCTGACCCCCGCCTTCATCCAGCCTGTCTGAGGCTGTGAATGGCCCGGCAGACCTGCCGTGCTTTGGAGCTCTGTGACTCAGCCATCGCTATCCCCAGGACCGAGGCTGGTCCCTCTACCCTCAGAGCTTGGGGACTTAGTTCACTTCTGTGGGGTTCAGATCCTTCACCTGTCCAAGGGCACACTGGCTCCATCTCTCCCCATCAAAGGTGATGGTGAAACCCTACTGAACCTAGAAGTAATCTTTTTAAAAATATGCAAGCTCTGTATGATAATGAAGGGCTAGAGTGTATAGCGTGTCACGTACAGGGCACAGGTGGAGGTCTTCCACGACAGATGCACATCTAATTCATGGGATCCTCACAGCAACCTCCTGAGGAAGTAGCGTCATTATTCCAATCTCGCAGGTGAGCAAACTAAGGCTGCGAAGGCCACGTGCTGGGAAGCAGCCCAGCTGGAACACTGGCTGGTGGGCCGGGGGCAGCCTGAGCTTCTGACCACTTCCTCCTGATCCCTGCATCTGGGCCTTTACCTGAGCGACACTCACCCCATGGCCCCCAGGCAGGAGTTGCAGGTGGGAGAATTAATGTCTGCCGAGATAGTTATAAGTTGCTTTATCTTCACTTTATCTCCCAGAGTAAGTAAAGTGGTAAATCCCATGGCATAGGGTAAGGAGGCTCATTTCTTTGCTCTAAAAATTTGGCATTTGGCTTTGATGTCAGAAACATCTGGATTTGAGTCCCTGCATCAGGACACCCTGTCCCCTAGAGGTTAAATGTCCTCATCTGAACATAAAGGTGACAGTGAGGTAACTTTCTTTCTCAGGGTAACTCCCAAGTCTAAATCACTCATCTGATGCCCGGCACTGCAAAGGGCAGCACCCATGGAGAAGCCCCAGGGCACGGTAGCCCAGTCCAGGGAGTGCAGCTCCAAGGCACCTCTGCCCCATGGCCCAACTCCTGGATCCCATGGATGGACACTTGGCCCCATGTTCTTTCTGTTGGGAGAGGGATGGGTAGCTGGAAGCTGGTGGAAGCCATCAAGAGGCACTGAAGACCAACTGTTGGGGTGGCCCGAGGCTGTCTTTGCTGTGGGCACTGGTCAAAAGGGCACCTTGGGACTTGGGGTTGCAGACTTCCCCTAGACGCACTGCCATGGTAACCACTCACCTCAGGACTCTTCCCACCCAGGGCCTGGGAGGTGGGGAGGCCTCCAGGGCCTTCAGTGGCCTCTTAAAGGCTCTAGCTTCCAACCTCTGTGGGACTTTACCCTCTGGCCAAGCTCAGGGCCAGGATGAGCTGGTGGCAGGGATGGAGGAAGAAAGCCAGGCCCTCGGGAGTGGACCAGGGGAATCGTGCTGGATAGAAGAAGGGTCTCAAAGTCTCCCTGTGGAGACACCCCTGGGGTGGTAATATCCCTGCCTTAGCAGGGAGCCACTCCTGGACACAACCACACTCACACTCTCACACAACACTGAAGAGTACAGATTTAAGGGCTTGTGCCACACTTTGGGTCTGGGATGCTCCCAAAGATATGCCCCCAGGGTGGTGTTACTGGGAAGACATGCAACTTTTAAGAGGTACATCCAAGTAGGAGGTCTTAGATCCAAAACCAAGAACTAAAAAACAAACCTTTCCTCTTTTTAAACTGATTGTCTCAGGTATTTTCTTACAGTAATGGAAAGCTAACTGATGCAGGGTACAAATATCTATTTATCCAAGGTGCCATTAATTTTTTTATTGCACAAAGTATACTATGTATCATCTTATTTCACTCAGAAGCAACTTTATAAAATCAATACTTTCATTATCATTATCCCCATTGTACAAAAAAAGAAAAATGAGGCTCAGAGAGGTTAAGTCGGCTCCTCAGAAGTCACACAGCCATGGGTAGCAGAGTCAGGATTCAACCCCAGTCCCAGCCATCTGACCATTGCCCTTTTCTAGCTCCTCCACAAAACCACCACCTCTGGCATCACGAGTTGGTACCCAGGGCTCATTGAACAAAATAATCAAAAGGGAAATGGCAGGGCATCCCCCTGCATCTCCCAAAGGACTGTAAATGCTGCTAACATGAAAGGAAAATTAATGTAACTTAAGAATATCAGTAAAATCTGGAGGAGCCATGCATCAGAGTAGAGCAATGATTAAAAGCAAAGGATTAGTTGTATTTTTATGGTATGGATGGATCTTGAACACCTCATGGTGAGTGGGGAGGAAAGGGAAAGCAGGAGACTGTAACACAGTACCATTTCCATGAATTGGAAGACATCATTTAACTGTTCACCTACTAACAAAAGAGCTGTCCATGAACAGCATGGGTGGTCTGAGAAGGGAGGGGAGGGGCCCTGGGAATAAAAGGGAATACGGAATGAGAGGGAGCCAGGGAGCCCGGAGAGGATCATGCGGGCTGCCTACTAGGAAATCAAAAAGAACAGCAACTGGACACCAAGATGAAAATTCTGCTGACTTAAAAAGTACCAGAGACCTCTGGGTTTATTGAGAGGCTACAAGTGAGGCCTGATCTGACACACTGTGATCAGAAGCAAAGTCCCCTACCCGGTCACCAACATATGTGTGTGTCACTTCCCTTGTCTGTTGCTCAGAAGAGGACCCGTACCTGGAAAACCAGATGCCTTTGTGGCTAAGCCGAGGTTGCCCCAGCGACAGGAAATCAAGCCCGAAGGAGGAGCAGCAGGTACCCTCAGAAAGGCAAGAGAGGTGCCTGACTGCTGGGCAGATCTCAGTGTCCTGGTCCCCTCTGGGGCCTGACCCCTGACCTCTGTCCTGCTTTTAACCATAGGTGCCCTCCAATTGGCCAGTTCCTTAACCTGCTAGCTACAACAGACAGGTCTCTGATGCGGACAGCAGGAGCTTGTGTCGCCCTTTGTGTCCCCTGGCCTTCACCATGGTTCTCCACTTCCTGTGAGGGGGGCACACGTTGGTTTCTGAAGACCCCCGCCATTCCCCATCTACCACCATAGGTGCTGCGAGTACAGCACGGCTTCTCCAGGATGGCAGAACTGCCCTGGCTGGTGGCATAGCCAGGCTGTTGGGGAGCCAGCAGTGGTCCATGGAAAGCTAGGGTACGGGGGCACGGGCGAGTGACTCCCTCCCCCTTCCCGTGCTACCTCTGGAGCCACCCTTTCTATGGCGTCATCTCTCTAAATTCCACGGTGTCATCTCTTCATGTTCTCCCCAGCACTTCCCAAGGTCTGAAATGTTCTGTGTTAACTTCTGCGCTGGCCCTGTCACCCACTGGATTGTCTGCCGCAGGAAGGCAGGGAGCTCTGTGGCATCCAGCGCTGGGTCCCTAGTGCTTGGACAAGTGCCTGATCCCGGGCAGGGACAAAGGAGCGAGTTTGCACAGAGTCTGCTAGGCACCCATTCTGCTGAGCCCCATCTGAGTCCCACAGAATCAAAGCTGTTTCAACAAGACCTGCAGGGATCCTGGTGCTGGCTCACGCTTGACAACCCTTGGCACAGAATGTGGTGCGGCTGCTCTCTAGGCCCCTGTGCTGGCAAAGGAGCAGACAGCCACCAGGATGGTCACTGTCAGGGCCAAGGCTGAGGAAGGTAGAGGGAGTGTCTCCCACCCGTGGACCCCTGGGCTGCATGTACCAGAATGCTCTGGGTGAGGCAGGGCCTCCAGAAAACAGTACGTGGCCCCCGTAGCAGAAAATGAGCCAGATACCCAGAACGTCAAGTGTTTGGCCTTTTGAAAGCCCCAAGATTCCAAGCGCTTGGCTTGGACGTAAGAAGACCGGCTTGTCCAGGCAGCCCCTGCCTGCCAGCAATCCCTTCAGTCCTGGGCAGAGCAGAACTATCTGCCCCTGTCTTGGGGTCCTCACCATGCGGCTGTTGCAGCTCCCCAAGGCGTTCTTTTCGTAAGTCATTTTGGTGTGCTGCATCCAGAGAGGTGCAGGGTGAACTGGGGAATTAGGAGAGGGGGGAGGAAGAGGGACTTGAAAGAACTGGGGGACCCTGAGAGAAGGGGAGAACGATGAGGAGGTGGGGAGGGGTGGAGACTACCGAGAGAAAGAAGGGACATTTGGGGGAGACGGGAAAGGAGACAGGGCAGCAAACAGGAAAGGGGAGCCAGAGACCCAGAAACGGAACGCCACAGCGGCAGAGAGAAAAGAGGCAGGTGAAGCTGGAAGGAGCGGCGGGAAGGACGTGGACCAGAGCAGAGCAGCCCACGGAGTCGCTGCTGGACCGCAGCTCGCTGGCTGCACCGAGGGCCGCCCCGCAAACTTCGAAGAGAGAGAGAGAGATCGCCACCCCCTGCCCGCCTGAGGGCTGGCGCGGAAACCGCTTACATAATCTGTCCCCTGCTGAAAGCTGCTTCCATTCACAAGTCGCTGCTGGTCGCTGTGTAGGTGCGTTAAAGAGGAGAGAAGGAAGGAAAGAAGAAAGAATAGAAGACGGCAGTTGAAGGAACTCACTCGGAAGATGATAATGAGAGATGAGAAAACTGTTTTTTGTTTGTTTGTTTGTTTGTTTGTTTGTTTCCCCCACACACACACACTTCCTACATAAATCTTTCTCAAAGCCAATACCATTTCCGGGCTGTCAGGGGAGTCTCCTCCCCCTGATTAATTCGGGCAACCCCCTCCCCCGGCTGTCGAAGACATGTTATCTTGCTCACTGGCTGGATTACGGAGTCAGTCTGCCAGGGCTCCATTACAATGAGACTTAAGCATGCATTATATCATTAAAACTAATGACAGCAAGGCAGTTACTTCAAGGAAAGCACAGTGACACTGCACACAGCACTGTGGCACCTTGCCAGGGCCGCTTCCCTTGCTTCCCTGACCCAGGCTCGGGGTGCAGAGATGGGTTGAAAAGAGCCTGCTTGGTTCCCTTGAACCCCTGAGCCCCGGCCTGAGGACTGATCATTACCTCTGTGCCATCTGACAACCTGAATGAGAACCTCTAGGGGTTCTCGGGGCTCAGCATGGGGGTACTCCTGTGGGGTTGGGGGCAGGAAGAAGGCAAAAGGCTGGTGCGGTCCTGCTGAGCGCCTTGGGACTCCATGCAGGACCTTGGCAAATGGTTGAGCGCTCACAGCTCAGAGCCATTAGAGGCAGCACTTGTGGAAGCGCGCCGTGCTTTTTAAAACACCATTCCCTAGCTCAGCGGACTAAAGCGCCTGCTTAGGCAGGCACAGGGACCTGGGTTCAATCCCCAGCATGCAGTGCAGGGCCCACCCTGGAGCACGCTGAGAGGGAGACCGAGGCTAGGCGTGGTGGCGTGCTCCTATAATCCTAGCACCTGGGAAGCTACGAGTCTGATCTATGTAGTGAGACCTTGTAGACCCTGTACTAAATACATTAAAAAAAAAAAAAAAAAGGCCATTCCTTAGAGCACTGAAGGATTGTAGGAACACAGGTCCCTGTACCCAGGTTTGGAACCCAGAATTTCCCTTGTAACAAGTTCCCAGGTGACACTGAGAGCCACCTGATTTGGGCTAATCACACCCCTGAAGCTATGGGAGTTCTTCACCTCCCACCTGCACCCCCAAACACTCTGTTAGCATTTCTTGCTCACTTGCGTCCTCTTCCACCTGCTCAACTGAGAGGTGCACACGCCACTCCAGTCCCAACAGCCCGGCCTACGTGGCTTGTGAGGTAGGCTCTCGTGGTCGCTAAGCCTGGATGACTAAGGTCGCTTGCACTGGCCCACTCGAAAGCTCGGCCCTTCAGCCACGAGCAAAGCCAGGCAAAGGGTGACACTTGCACGGTGGTCTTCATTACTGGTGTCCTGAGTGTTTTAGGCCGGAAGCCCGCTTTGCGCTCCCCAGTCACACTGAGTAGGCTCAGACTCTGAAGAGACTGGGTCTCTATCAATTTTTTTTCCAGCACCCACCAAGGATTATGGAGGTGATCTATAAGTGTGTGCCTTGTGGATAAGCAGTAAGTGCTCCAGCGGGAACAGGGAGAGGCCAGGTGACAGCCAAGTCCTTTAACCCCTTCTCCAATGACTCATCAAAATCCGCGATCACTCAATGAGTGTCTACTGGGTGTGAGCCTCAGGCTGGATCGTGGGCCAAAGACGCCCCCTCTCCCGGGATGACCCACCGACTCATCAGTCCACAGAAGTTTTCTTTCTTTATTAATCTGTTCATTCATTTGTCCATGCCTTTGCTCATTCATGCAGCTAGTCACTGCTGAGTGCGTGCATCGTGCTGACCTCGACCCCCAAGGGAGGCAGCACCACATGGGCCCTCCAGGACCCTGGGAGGCAGCACCCGGGGCTCTGATAAGGGACCAGCCTGGCAGGGAATGCACTTCCAGGAGAGGGAGGGGGACACAGCGAGCACAGGCTCCCTGGAGGAAGTCTACGCTGTACTGCTCTGAGCAGGCTGCGGATGAATCAGCAAACGCCTCCCTGGAGAAGCAGAGGCCAGGCAGGGAGCAGGTTCCTCCTCGCCACCCTCTTGGGTCTGCCCTGTACTCAGGCTGCCCTGACGCTCCTGAGCCTGAGGGAAAGGGGGCGGCGCTGTGCCCACTCCACAGGCAGAGAAACTGAAGCCCAGACTCTCCAGCAACCATGTGAGAGCACAGCAGGGGATGGTGGGGCAGGAAATCAGGGATGACTTCATTGTCACTGTCACCAAAATTGCCCTCATTTCTAATATCTACTGGACAGTGCCACCCTGACAAATTCACATCTGAGCACCCTGTATGTTTTTAATTCTTAAAACCTGCATACCTCTGTTCCAATCCTCATTTTGAAATTGGGAACATGGAGGTTCAAAGGGGTAAAGTGACACAAGTAGGAAGTACCGGAGCCAGTAACGAGGTTCAGAGCTCGTATTCTTAGCCATCATTCACCTGTCTGTACCTAATGAAGGTGCCAAGGCCAGAGAGGTTAAGGACTTTGCCCAAAGCCACACAGCAGAGAAGCAGTGGAACTGGAACTCAAGTCTGCTACATAGCACACTGCAGCCTCCAGAGGCCCAAAGCGCTGGGAAGGAAGCCCCCCAGGACTAACATACGGGAAAGAAATGGCTGTTTCTGCAGGCTTCCTCTGCTCCCTCTGCACATCCAGGCCTCCATTCTGGGTGGCAGTTGAATAATTTAACTTCCTCAGCTCCAGCCCACCACTACTGGGTCCCGGGTTTATTTTTATCCCAGGTTACAGCCATAGCTCTTAACAGAAATAAACCACGCTGTTTGCTTCCCATCGCCTTCACATCAGTTTCTGGTTGTCTGCATTTACGGCCAGTTCCCCACTCAGTGGGGATTCAGAGCAGAAGCCGGGCCATATGTCACGGTGGTTTTGAATAAAAAAAAAAAAAAAAAACAAAAACCCACAAACTCTCCATGGCCCACACAGAGAAAGGAAAAGGGTTAAATAAAGAGAAAGGCTGCATACTGTAAATACCACAGCCTCCAGAGAAATCCCCAGAGTGACTGCCACCCAGACCAACCAGAGCGCTCACCCACCAGTGCCAGTGGGGCAGCAGGGAGGTATGCCGGATGGAAGGAAAAGAGCCAGAGCCAACCAGGGGGCCTGGCTGTGTGCCCAGCCCCTAGGAGCAAAGGGTCTCTTCTCTCAGCCAGCAGAGACTGTCCACAGGGCCTCCAGGGCTAAGCTTCTGGGTCTGGCAAGGGTGCAGCAAAGGTCCTTCCTGTGCAACCCGGGGCTGGGGACAGGGCAAGTTCTGCTCCTTTAGATGTTGCTTACTGTGTGGTGTTGGACAAGTTGCTTTCCCTCTCTGGGCTCCCCGAAAAGGATTAGAAAAGCCTGGTGCTGTCTTCCGAGAAGCATGAGCCTGAACATATGCAAATACCACATAATCCCAGCCCCTCAGAGCAGGAAGAGTCCTGGTGGTCACTTAAACCAACTGCCTCCTCACACATAGATGGGTAAACCGAGGCCTAGAGAGGGGAGAGAGAGCTTGGATTCAGATTTCTTTTTTTTTTATCAGATCTGAGTCCAGGACCCTTTCTGGAAGGTCCCATTTCCTTCTCCCTGGTGCACCACAATCCACCACTTCAAATGTGACTGGGGAGGAGGGAATGCGGCCTCCTGGCTGGCAGCCACCCTTGGGGACATGAGGCAGCAGGGCATGTGCAGGAAGCCCTGGCATTTTGATAGGCTGGTCCTGGTCCTCAGCTGGGTTGGCATACATTAGAACATTCCATACTAGATGGCAGCACTGCCTGAGGCCCCAGTGCATTCCTTAGTAGTCCCTCAAGAGCTCCCCAAAAGCCCATAACACAGCAATCCATACAGCAGGGGACCCCTAAACTCCTCCACTCCAGGGTCCCAGGCATGGTTCGTTCTGACCAGTCAGGGCCAAAGTCTGATAGTTTAAATGCCTGCGCCCCCAGACCAGATGTATCACTTCCTATCTGAACCAAATTTCTTCATCACTCACGCTTGAGGCTTGGCTGAGGGGAAACCAAGGCAACTTTCTCTCCCAAGGTCACCCAGCAGTAGAACAAGATGCGGAAGCAGGGGTTCCTGAGGACTGAATCTGGGGCACTAACCACCAGGCAACCCACCCGCTGCAGCTCCTCCGTCCTGCCTCAGAGGCCTGGGCTCCAAGGGCTGGAGATACTGGCCGAGTGGACCCTGCTTACCCTTCAGGCTTGTGGGTCTCTGGGGCTGGCGTATGATTCCTCTCACTTGCAAGAGCAAGCGCTTCGAGAGGAAATCCTTGGGGGTGGGGAGCACAGAAGGCCAAAGTGGCCCCTGAGATAGTAGCAAAGATGCTAAAAATAAGGACATTCATTTCCAGAAAGGTAGAGGCAATTAAAGCAGAAAGCAACCAGAAATCCTCTTTTGATGGGTCGCAGCTTAGCAGCAAAGGCATTTTAAAATTAAATGTGAGCTTTTGGATTCAGTTTCAAGAGACTTCTGCTTCCCACTCATGAACAGGCTGATGCAGGCTTATCCCATCCTGATTGAAGAAACTAGTACAGGCCTAGGAGTGGTCCCCCCCCCCCCCGTGGGTCTGGAGCCCATCCCCAGAACCCAAACCAGTTACAGCCCCTCTGTCCCTACTGGGACTCAGATTTCTCCTCCCCCCCAAGGCAACCACTTACAGGTTACACCACCTGTGAAAACAAAACAAAGGCTCAGCAGGCAGCTGGCTTCTCCCTTCTGGCCTTCTTGACCCCTCATTGTAGGAAAAAAAAAAAAAAAAAAAAAAAGTGACCTTTTCATCTTTTCCAGGTTCCCCATCTTAAGAAAGCTAGGATAACTTGCAAAATCCACCACAATTAAATTACTCAGCTGACCCTGAAAGACGGTGCAACCTAAACGCTGTCCTCTGCAGACCCCTGCTGGCATGTCCAGGCGACGGTGAATGTTCCTTACCCAGGTGGGCCTCTCCCAGCCAGGGCTAGCAGCTCACACACACTCAAGCCAAACACCCAGAGACCACGCCAGGCTGGCCAGCCCCACGGAGGGTTCAGTCACTCGCAGAACTGCCAGCTTACTCAACAGCTTTTGCTGCAAGGGAGACGAACTGGGCAGAAGCTACTCCTGATCTCATTGCCCAAAACATGAGCAGTTTACCTCCCCTGCCCCAGGCGCTGAGCTGAAATCTCATTCGGCTTTGGGGTGTCACTTTGGCGACGAAGCACAGCAAATTAACAGGGTCATTGCTCAGCACCCTTTGCCTCTGGGCACAGCTCTAACCCTGAGATTTCCATTGCCTCCCCCCTCCCCCAGGCCCTTTGCATGTCCAACAAGAAGCTCTCTTACCGCTGCACCAGAAGATTGCAGGGACCGCGGGGAGCCAGACTCTTGCCAACTGCTTCCTCCTCTGCTGGATGGGAGAATTGCTAACTCCCGATGACTTGGTTTGAAAGCTCAGCAGAGGTGCCTGGAAGAAAATTGTTCATTTGACTTTCTTACTCTTCCCAAAATAAAAACAAGACACCAACCCAACACACACACACACACACACA